>SNQJ01S0052600.1:114091-128587 GCA_010110895.2 Picea sitchensis | reverse complement strand
TGGGGGAAATGATGAGTATAATGATCGAACTCACCGCAAAGGGAACAAGGGAAGGTGGTTTTAATAGTATTGTTATTTCTCTCTTGACACCTGTTGTTATTGCCCCCCTGGGAGTTCTGATTCCCTTGGTTCTGGTTGCCCCTAGTAGGTTGGTTCTGATGGGGTTGATTCCCGCCTTGACTTGGGTTTTTATTGTTCCCGTTTATTCCTTTCTTTTTGGCATTATTTGACGGGTGGGTCTGATTTTCCGTATTCAGCTGTTCAAAATTTTGATATTGCTGAACGGGAGAGGGTTGAACAAAATTCACCCCAGTGTAAGGGTGTGGGGGTGCCATGGGTTGTAGAGGACTAGGGTATGGAAAGTATGGATTCTGTGGGAGTTGTGATACATAAGGTACATAGGAAGGCGTGGCGCTTTTTCTAATAATTAAAGTATAAGCTGAGGTAGAGGGGGTACCAGAATTTGTTTGGAGAGGTGGGTGTATTGGGGGTGCCGACGGTGGCCCACTGATGGGTGGAGGAATAACAACAGGGTATGGCTGTTGATAAGGGGGTGGGGGGTAATAAGAGGTTCCCCCATATGCCGACGGATATTGAGGTGTGCCATACATTGGTGGTGGTTGGGGTTGATGACTATGGTGTGTGGTATTACCAATAAATTCGTCTGCTGAGTGAGACATCCTGGGTTTGTCTTGACCGAATGGCACCAGTTTTGGGAGATCAGGAAGTACGGTGTATAAGTACCCTGATTGTGAATAGATGAGGTCGTATTGTTGATCCTTACTGATGGCTTATTCTTCTAATTGAGGGAAGGTGGAAGCTACATCTTTACCAAGGAGAGAGACAAGTGATCTGAGAAACCAGTCAAGACACTGTTGTTTGGCGGTTTCAGCTTTGCACAAACTACGTTGTCTACGCCACACGTGAATGTGATCAGCGATATGTGTGGCTGAGGTTTGTTTGAAATTAGAGAGTAGTTCAAGACCATTGTCGTGGAAGATTATTAATTGGAAGAAGGTCAAAAATGCTTTGGCCAAGGACTCGAAAGTCGCATGGGACCCCGATTTTTCATCTACATACCATTTGGCTGATGGGCCAGTGAGTGTACATTGAAATAATCGTAGTCTGATGGAATCATCCATAATGCTGTTGCAAGAGCACCATAGGTGGAAAGTCATGACATGGTTGGCAGGGTCATCTCCTGCCTTTCCTTCAAACTTGGGTATGTCTGAAGTTAGTTTGGTGGGCATTGCAGGCCATGTGGGGTCATGCAATATAGGATCATTTGTGAGTTTTCTTAGATCTGGTATGTTAAGAGAGGCCAAATATGGCATCAAGAGTGTTGGTGGAGGATTAGTTCTAGCCATGGTGTGAGTGTGCTGTGAACCTGACCCTTGAGGGGGGCTAGGTGGGTTGGTACTTCCCCCTTGAGAGGAAGTTGCCCCCCTGCTTCCGTGTAAAGGAGAGCGAGTGGACGAAGGGACTTGAGAAGTGGACCCAAGTAATGTGGAACCAAACAAAGTTGATCCTAAGATAGTGGCACTCAGAGGAGTGTGTGAAGGTGGTGCTGATGAGTTGGCAAGACTAGGCACTCCCCCTCAAATAGGTAGGAGGTTTAGCAAGCGTTTGGAATGACGGGGGTTCTGTGGGTCCCCTATAATGTTCGACTAGCTGAGTGGATGTGTGAGAAGTGTGATGAGAGAAAATAAACAAGAGCCTTTGTTGAAAATTTTGAACTTAACACGATATATATCAAAATCAAAATGTAATCAGAAGTGCATCATACATAAAGTGTTTTGAAAAAGAAGCATATATGTGGGTAAGTGGGTTTTGTCCACGTGGGGAATCAAAGAAAACAAATGCTCATGTCCTAAAAGACGTAACGCCCTTCCTCTCAAATAGCATTGGACCTTCCAATAGTACTCAACAGTGGGGTATGAAGTCACCGGAAGAGAAACTAGTGAAGGATGAAATAATCAGTTATAATGAGGGGTAAAGGGGGCATATCCTGAAAGAGCTGGCGATATTTCCCAATAGCCACACAAAATCTGATCAAGGTGCAATTGTAGCCCACAATTGCCACCTGGGTAGATGTCCTAAAATTTGGTCACTAGGTACCTCGGTCAAAGTGCGACATTTAGATTTTTGGCCTAAGAAATGGGTCACGGGTTGGATCTCGTCCAAGAGGTGGGTGCCTCAAGGGGGGATGCATAGAACAACCAGACCTCAGCCTTCAACCCTTCACGGGTATCTCCCTGCCTTATGGTGTTAGGAATACTTGACTTGGAGGATTTTCAGTTCCTTATTTAACAACTTCTATTGTTTTGACAATGTGAGAACTAGATAACGGGGAGTTATTTGGATGCCTATCCCCGAAATCCTACCTAGACTAAAAAAATTCTTTTGGCACCTCCTGTGGAGGAAAACTTTAGTGAGTTTTTAGAATTTTTTTAGATGTGGTTGTTTGAGAGATTGGGGGTGTGAACCAACCTCGTTGAATTTAAATGGGAGTGGATAGTTTCATCAAGAAAAGGGTGGGGTGTTTCAGAATCCCTTTGGAGGAAACTTACTTTGAGCTTCACGTTTCGAGAAGAAACTATGTGAGTGATAAGTGACTTTTGTGTGTGAATGAGTGAAAGTGTGCCAATGATTTAATGAATTAGGTGTCACCTTACTACATGTGGACTTCGCTTGGTCCTTACAAGTGTTGATTACCTAATTAACTAAGTGCCTTTGGTACAACCTTGCGTAATTCAAAAGTCCCTAGGAAACTAGCATGTGGATAGGTGGGTCCTTTACTATTCCTTTAACTCCCTATTGTGATTTAATCTAAGAAAAGCTTTGAAACTATCTTAGATTGTGATCATGTGGGCATGTATGGGCCCGTTACAAAACCTTTAAACTTCCCTAGTGATTTAATCTAAGAAAGTAAATTTCGACACTATCCTATCCTTGTAGCATGTGGGCATGTATGGGCCCATTACAATCTTAAGATGTGTTTGAAAAATAAACTAAGAGGAGTCCCTAGAGGGGTTGTTGTCCTCTCCTAAAGGTTTTAGTCTTTTTAAGGGAGATGAAATCGTCCTACATTCTTTTTTCTGATTCTCAAGGTCGCTTGGAAGCGTGAGAGAAGAGCATACTAAGCGATTGTTATCCAACTTCTAGTCCCAATGCAAGTTTTATGTGATTAGAAATGATTCCAAATTATACTTTTAGTCAAAGCAAGCCATCCATGTGGAAAAATGAAAGCAAAAGAGGAAATAATGATTTTAAACCCCCTAAGTGCCTATGTGTTTTGACTAATCCCTTTATATGAAGATGGAAATAAGTGTGGTGCAGCTTACAACACGCATGAAATCAATTTTAAGAAGGCTAGGGGCCTTCACCAAATCACAAAAAACCTTACAATGTGTATTTTTCTTCACAGGTGCGCGGTCTCAGTGTAGACAGAGGCGCACTGAGCGCCTGTGCGCAGACCAAAATGAGCTTTTGGGCACAGGTGCACAGAACAACACTGTGACTTAGGCGCATGTGCGCACGATGTGCGTCTATGGGCCAATAAACCCGTGCATAATAGACACACAGCCGTGAGGAAAATTCCGAATGGAATTCTCTCAATTCAACTTGGAATTGGATGTTTTGCAGGTCGGCTTGGGCCGGTTAATGCATCTGCAGGTTAAATAAACCAAAAGAAGAGCTATAAAAACCCAAATGGAGTAGGAAATTGATACCTCTCCCCAGTGGAGTCGCCAATCTGTTGCGCCTTTTTTGCCACCTAGATGAGAAAAACAGAGGTGCTTACAAGCTTAGTTGGGTTTGCTAAGCAGGACAGATGTAAGGAAAATGGTTAGAGAAAGAAATATAAAAGAACAACTAAGAAATAAAATAACAATTAAACTAGTGAGCATAGGGACATAAGAACAAAAGAAACAATAAGACTCATGTCACCAATGGTAAGGTTTATATCAGTGAAAGAAAACACCAAGAAGAAAGAGGACTATGAGTCCCTTCTTTCTCCAAGGGAGGGCTCTTGGACCCCCACAAATAAGCTCTTCTTACAACTTTGAATGAAAATGGTGAAATAATTCCAAGCTAATCCACTCAAGGGGTGAGATGGATTGCCCACTGCAATGGTGCTAGGATACTCTTGATGAGAATAGAGGATTCCTCAAGAGAATAGTAGAAGCATAACTTTGCTATTGAAATTCCTTAAAAATGAAGTGCACCCATGGCCTTGTTTTATAGCACCTCTTTGAGGTATTGTGCAACCATCTTGTAGTGTGAAAAGAGGCTAATTAGGGCATTTTTAGGTCTTTAACCAACCACCTAGTTGGATCTAGTCCAAATTTGAGTGTCAAATCAACTTGGAAGCTGAACCAAAAGTGGGTGGGAGGTCGACCACTCTCATAAATGAACCGTTCTCAGATGTGGATGGCTTTTAGCGACCACAGTCACACATCGGGCGCATTTGCGCTTTTCCTGCATTTCTGTTTTGCGCATGTGCGCGCGCGCCCTGTGTAGTCATAGTGCACTTTAATTTTGTCACTGGTTGTATAGTTTTTGACCCTTTTGAAATCCTTTTGTGGTAATTTTGGTCCATGGGTGGCCTCATAACTATTTGACAATGATGGATTCTTGTAACCATTTGCGGACAAAATTTCAATGATAACACTCCTAATGAAGGAATCATAACAGGCTTTTCTAAAAGTTCCCAAGTTCTTTCTGTCATAATATTCACCTGTGTTTCCTCATCCATAACACAGTCAACGCCGAAGTCTCCTATTCTTTCTTCAAGGCATTCTTTTTCTTTGAAGATCTCCGATAATCTGACATGTCGGTGGTCATTCAGGGTTTCGTTTATTTGTAGCAATACTTTCTCTGATTCTTCCTTGGATTTTGTCATAATCCTAGTTTCTAGATATGCCTTAGGGTTTTCTTGGTTCATATTCATTGTTTCAACCTTAGCAATCATTCCATGGAAATCCAAAACTTCATGGTCCATAGCTTTACAACAAATACAACTAGGTCTTCTTCCAGGGCATTCCTTAGCAATATGTCCTAGTTTTCTACAATTGTAACAAAGAGTTAATCCTCTCTTTCTCTTAAATGATCCCCAACCTTTCCTGTACTGCGTACTAAGATCATGGTAGCTCACCTACAAAAAATTCTTTCTAGGATCCTGCATATACTTATTAGTCCAAACATTCTTTCTATGCATAGGTATAACATATTTTTCACTATTCACATCAGATCTATTCATATCAAATCTTCTTTCATCTATTAATACCCTAGTTTTCAAGCTAGGATAGAATCTATGAAACATACCTAGATTCATACTTTTGAAACAAAAATTTCCACTAATATTACTTCTACAAAGCACAAAGCCTTCAAATTTATAAATTTTCACTATTATTACCTTTATCAGAGCACAGAGCTTACAAATCTTACCTCTTTTCTTCATATTTGACCTCTTTTCTTGGTACAGAGCTCCTCATGTCAAGTAGAATGTCGCGTACTGGGATAACTGATATATGCACAGATCTTTCACAATATTAGGTCGAATATTTGCATAAAACTTCTTCTTTCTCAGGTCCCAACAATCACAGTTTCAGGTCCGATACTGTGCACTTCAACAGTAGATCTACGCACAAAAATTCTCTTCAGTTCCAACAATCATAGTTTCAGGTCCCGACAATGGAACCAATTGTTGGAATAGGGGAAGACCTAGGGTTCAATGCTACAAAAATGCACCAATAAAACCCTAACTACCAACCCTTTCGGTAACACCTGCGAAGCAGATGAAGTCTCACCCGAGGTAGAGGCAGGGGTGGTTGCAGGACTCAAGTGTCTGCAACCTTAGCTGGGACACAGATCTGTGATTATAATACTTAGCAGAACACTTTAGCATAAACAATTCATCAATATTCAACCAATAACTACTGCACAGATAGAACAGAGCATCGCATCATGCTCTCAGATCTGATGTATTAAGAACTTTATCATAAACAGGCAGGTTATATCTAACAGATCAATCACTAAGCACCTTCATATAGGTCAGATATAACATTCTTACACATCATTAGCACAAATCATCAACATATTTATCTATCTCTATCAAATCACTTAGCAAGAGAAGTTATAAACACATCAAGAAAAACACAAAGTGGAACAACACAGTGTTTATGTGGTTCACCCCCACCCCGAGGCTATTCCCACCAACTCTTTTTCTTTATTGTCTTCAATCAATTGGTTACAATCACAGAGCCTCAAAACCATACTTCGCTTAGGACATGAGATATGCACACCTCGCTAGATCCTTATTCCTTGCATTATAGCACAAATCACTTCACAGCCTATTACAATACCTTGCACCTAGCTCTGCAAGTCTCTCCTAGTATGCACAGAGCATCTACACACCATACTTGCAATTAGCACTTAGCTTATCAGCCTCACATCACATAGATCCCTTTCTCCTCTCTTACATAGCCTAGACATCTATTTATACGTTACAAAATAGGCCTAAACATGGGTAAACCCATGGGCCAACATCCCATGACCGTTACATAATCCCAAAAACCCAAAAAGGGGTTGAGATCCGTGATCTCCACGTTATCTTGCGCTCCTCCTTCGACAGGCTGTCGAAGTCCGAAAATAGGTCAAACTTGACTAGATCCATCAAAACTTGGTCAAGGGATAACATGTTTCTATGTTCTATATTACATTGACTGTACACGATCATTTACTTCACAATTGCATGTTAGATTTAGGAGCCTCACATAATTTGATGCCTAAGATTATCATGGAAAAATTGGGCCTTGAAATTACCAGACCTTATCAATATTTGTACTCATTTGACTCTAGAAAGGTTAAGTGTCTGGGTATGATTAACATTCTAGTGGTAAATCTTGCTCAAGTTCCTGTGAAAAGTATCCTTATGGATGTGGTTGTTGTTGACGTTCCTACCAAGTATGGTATGATTCTATCCAGATCTTGGGGTGCCAAGCTAGGAGGATCGGTTCAGCTAGACATGAACTATGCTACAATTCCAATTTTTGGTGGATAATTTACTCAAATGTACAGATAAGCTATATTGGCGTATACCATAAGTGACCCTCAAAACCCCAATAACTACCTAGTATACATTGCTGATCAAGATTTAGGCAATTTTATATTATCCATAGATGATGATTTTGAAGAATGTATAGAAGAAGAAAATAAAAAAATAGAAATTTCAAAGAAAAATATAAATGTTAGAGAAGGGATGTGGAAAATGTTCTTCGATGGTTCTTCATCTTGTGAAGGAGCAGGATCTAGAGTTTTATTCGTGGCACCAGGCGATTAGTATGCTATTCCTTTCTCTTATATATTACAATGGGAGGTCGATTATACCAATAATGTTTGTGAATATGAAGCTTTAGTTTTAGAATTAGAAGCTGCAAGAAAGTTAAAAATCGAACATCTGATAATTTATGGTGATGTAGAGCTCATTGTAAAACAAATAAAACAACAATATCAAGTGAAGCATCCAAGATTGAGATCGTATAGAAATTGTTCCTAGGATCTTATAGAGAATTTATTCTCATCCTTTAATATTCACTCTATTTCCAGAATGCAAAATCAACAAGCTGATTCTTTGGCCAAAGCTGCTGCAACTTTCATACCACCTATGTTTGATGAGTTTTTTGATATCCACATAGATCAAGAAAATCAGAATGATCCTTCTTGGATTATGCGAGAAGGAGATAACCCAAAAAAGTTCCAATATAAAATTGCAAATCATCGCATGCTCTTACTTAAGAACAATAAAATTCCCATAGGCCCGATCCTCTTAGAAAGGTTGTTTGACCAAGATGATATACCTTTAAAGTATACTTTGCGACCTCAACCCTAAGAAGTTGAAGACTGTAATGTAGGAACTAATGAAGATCCCAAAATGGTCAAAATATCAAAATATCTTTTGACACAAATAAAGAGTAAATACACTGAGTTACTTAGACAATATAAAGATGTTTTTGCATGGTCTTATGATGATCTAAAAACTTATGATACTTATGTTATTGAACACAATATTCCCTTAAAACATGGTATTAAACTTTTCAGGCGGAAACTTAGACAGATAAACCCAATTCTTCTGTCGGTAATATAAAGGGAGGTTAAAAAACTCCTTGATGCAAAAATCATCGTCCCCTCAGATACTCTGAATGGGTGGCCAATTTGGCCCCTGTTAGAAAGAAGAACGATGAAATGAGACTCTGCGTTGATTTTAGGAAATTAAATCGGCTGTCTCTTAAAGATAACTACCTGCTCCCAAAGATGGACCACGTTTTAGAGAAGGTAGTAGGGGATAACAAAATTTCTATGATTGATGGTTTCTCAGGATATAATCAGATAGTTTTTCATGAAGATGATAGAGAAAATATTGTGTTTAATACTCCATGGGGAACCTTTATGTACGATAAAATGACTTTTGGTTTGATGAATGCAAGAGAAACTTTCCAGAGAAAAATGGATATCACATTCGTAGGTGAGAGAGACATTTTTTTTGTTATTTATCTAGATGATCTGATAGTTTTTTCCAATTTTGATGCCGAACATTTGATGCACCTTAGACAGACTTTTGAAAAATGCAGAAAATTTGGTTTGTCTCTTAACCCCAAAAAATCACACTTTTCTATGCAAGAAGGTAAACTTTTAGGTCATATAGTTTCAAAAGATGGAATCAAGGTTGATCTTAGGCGAGTTGAGGCTATTGACTTGATTAATATTCCTAGAAATAGAAAAGAGATTCAATATTTTTTAGGTAAGATCATTTTTTTGAGGAGATTTATTCCTAACTTTGCTGAAATAATCAAATTGATTACAGATATGCTAAAAAAGGACAACGAAGTAAAATGGACTGCAGAAGCCAAAGCATCTTTCGAGCATGTTAAGAATGTTATAGGGGAAGCACCCGTATTGGTAAGTTCGGACTATACAAAAGAATTATTAATCTTCTCTTTCGCTTCTGAGCATGTTGTTGCAATAGTGCTCCTTCAAAAGAACGAAGAAGGATTCAAACAACCAATAGCCTTTTTCAACAAAATCCTCAGAGATGCAGAGATGAGATATGATATTCTTGAAAAAAAAGCTTATGCAATGGTGAAGGATCTCAAGGCTTTCAGAACATATGTCTTGCACTCCAAAATAATATCTTATGTATCGATAAATGCAATTATATATATATTGGTTCATCCAGATAGTGATGGAAGAAGAGGTAGATGGCTGGCTAAAATTCAAGAGTTTGATCTAGAAGTGAAACCAACCAAGCTAGTGAAAGGCCAAGGTCTGGCAAGGCTGTTGGCCGAATCGAATTTCAGAGCGCTAGGAATAAATAACTTCGAATCACATGATCTTCTTCTAGATATAAAGGAAATAGATGATCAAACACCTATAATTCAGATTGAATATAAGTTTTCTTCCTCTACCTGGTACCATGATATTGTTACATACCTCCTTACTCTTCAATGCCCAAATAACATGACTCCTTCTAAATAAATAAATTTAAAACTACATGCAATTAAGTTTTTCATTATTGATGGCAATTTTTGTTGGAAAGACCCTTTGGGTTTCTTGTTATGTTTCCTGATATAATCTTAAACATAAGGTGTCATTGATGAATTTCATGAAGGAGTATCTGAAGGACATCATGCCTGGAGAGAAACACCTTACAATATTTTAAGGGCAGGATATTGTTGGCCAAATTTATTTATTGATGTGAATTCCATGTTCAGAGCTTGTAATTCATGTCAATTGTTTGTTGGTAAGAAAAATCTCCCTGCCTTACCTTTAATTCCAGTAAAATTTGAAGCTCCTTTCCAACAATGGGGGCTATAATTCATCGAATAAATCCATCTGCAATCAAGTTCTCAGCATAGATGGATTCTAACTGCTATTGATTACTTTACAAAATGGGTTGAAGCCATTCCAACTCGGAATGCTACAGATTTGGTAGTAATAAAATTTTTGGAAGAAAACATCCTAGCAAGATTTGGTTGTCCTCGAAAAATAGTCAGTGATAACGCTAAGGATTTTAAATCTATGGCAATGATCAATTTCTGTCAGAAATACAATATCATTTTAGGTCATTCTATAGATTATTATCCTCAAGGAAATGGTTTGGCTGAATCATCTAACAATATCTCGATGACTATAATAAAAATCGTTTTGACAGAAAATAAGAAATCTTGGCATATTCACTTAAAGTATGCCTTATGGGAAAACCAAATTGGCACCAAGAAATCTATAGGTATGTCTCCTTTCCAATTGGTTTATGGTACTGACATTATCGTTCCTATCAATCTTGCTCTTCCTGTGATGAAACTATGGCAGGATGAAAACGAAGATCCAAACAACGTTACGAGAAGAATGAATCAAATCATCGAATTTCAACAGAACAAAGTAGAAGTGGATGACAAGCTTCAAAAGTACCAGAATAATATGAAATCCCTTTTCGAAAAAAAAATCCAAAGACATGGAGTTTATTCCTGAAGATTTAGTTTTAAAATGGGAAGCTAGAAAGGAAGATGCAGTGAAACATGGAAAATTTGATCATCTCTGGTTTGGACCTTTCAAAATTGTAGCTGTTGAGGGAAAAAAGTCATTCTCACTGGAAAATCTTGATGGAGAAATTCTTGACACTCCTATCAATGGGCGTTATTTAAAACATTTCATGTAGTAGTTACATTTTAGATTTACATTGTATATATCGGATTGGATTGACGTTGGCATTTTAATTTTCGATTGTTCTTTTCTTTTTGTAAATTACCCGAGTTATTTGATCACCTGTTGTAAATATTTTCAATAAATTTATGATTGCATGATATCATTGAAACTAAATATAAAAACATTTGTATCACATATCATCTCTATTCCACGTGATTTTCTGACATTTTACATTTTATTTCTCTTGCAGAATATATCTTGTTGAACAAGAGGTGAGAATGATTAAAATTTCGACACTCGTTTTTCAAACATTCTATTTCTCTAAAAACAGGTGATAAATTAATAATCTGCGTTGCTGAAAATTCACAAGGAAAATAAGGTACGAGTTCCTACTCTTCTTATAGTTCAAATAAAATTCTAAGAAAATTGTTTTGAAATGAATGTGAAGGATTTTTTTCTCATAGTAATACTATCACCCGACCTAAAAAGAAGAGAGCTATAAAATTACAACTTAAAATGTCATGTTGATAAACTCTAAAGCCATCTCTGAAATAAAAATAAAATAAAAATAAAAAAGCTCGAAGGAAGTCTAAGCTAAATACACAAACTTGTGTAGGATTAGGATATTTTGTGTTAGATCCTCCGAATCCTCGATTTGGTTATTTTTAACCATCCCAAAGTTCGTATCCACTTCGGATTTTATTTATCCTTTCTTAGTATTCATAGAAATAAATAAACTTACCTCGACTCTCAGAACTTGATAACATATTTTCAAAACAATATTAGGAGAAAATATTTATGTTCCTTTGATTTTAATTGAAAAAGTATGTCTAGGCTAATCCTGATAATTTTAGCTCTTCTATCGGACTTTAAACTGAATTATTTTCTCAAGGTTGATCCCTGAAAGATTAATATTCCCATAAATGTTTTTCCTATAGGCGAAGGTGTATTGAATATTGGAAGAAAGTTAGTTTCAGGGTATTCTTAAAATTGTTGATAGACCTTCTTTTCAAAAATTTAAATAGATATCATCCCTTGTATGTGACATACAAATTGATTTCCCCCACTTTGAAATATTAAAATACAAGACAGATGGTGAAAGGAAATTCATAATTTTATTTCCCCCATCTTGTCTAAAATAGATGATGAAAGTAAATTCATATATTGATTGCCCTCATCTCAGCAAAATACAAAAGTGTTAATTGAAGTGGTGAAAGGAAATTCAATGGGAGAAGTAGATAACTTCACCGGGGTAATGAACAAGATTGCTGGGACTGAAGAAATATCTATGATATCTGTAAGGTTTTCATACACATCCATATAACATACTATGTCATCTAGTTATCTTTCTGGTGATATTTACATCCTGAACCAACTAGGGATTCCCTAAATAAATTGTTACATCTGCTTAACCTTGAAGCAAACGAAGTCGGTCGAAGACTGATATTTTAGTTAAAGTTATTTTGATTATCTTAAACAATTCTAAAATCAATTCCAGGAAAAGGAAATTTTAATTATCCTGACTTGAGATCATTCATTAAGTATGTTTTGAAGGTTTTTTGAGATTTGGTTAAGTTCATTTTTCTATGTATGATTAATTCGTAAATAAAATTGGAACATGTTTTTCCAAAAACAATAATGACTCCATTTACCCAATAAAGGAACTTGGTAAACTATTCTTTTGTGCCTCAAAGGGAGCCACAATCCCCCGATGGAGCTTATGTTAGAACACACATAATTTTGAGCTTTATATATTTTACCTCTTAAAAACAAATTTTACCCAAAAAAGCAAAAAAACTAGAAAGCGACCTTTTAAAATTAAAATAAATCCATTGTTTGTTATTTATCAATAATCCGCTTACGATATCTATTGTCAATAAGTAACTATAATTTGATCGAATGGTCTTGATGACCTCTAAAGTTTTGAAGCCGCCTGAGTTTTAAAATAAATCCTTTAACGGTCGCTTCGCAACTCCACGCTTCAGGTATTCCAGTGAACCCAAACAACGAAAAACTTGAAACTTCAAAACCCAAATATAGCCACTCATGACTTTTCCTAGAGAACTTACAGACATGAGCCATAGGACATGTGTCCTTTAAAAATATTTCCCTGGGTTGACACGTGGCACTTACTTTTGACATTTATGTCGGATGATTCACACGTTTTCGAGCAACACGTGGCACCTCTATTTTCTTGACACATCATCAGAATGACATCATCCCTGCCACGTCACTCCGAGAGATTACTCTTTGGATGTTTTTGATTTCAAAATCCATGGATTATCGAAGATTCGAAGTAAAGTGATTATTAAAAATAAAAAGGGTTTTCAAGGAATTAATAAAACGGTTAATGACTTTAATTAGTCATGATTAGGAGTAAATTAATTACTTCGCAGTTTCAGATTCTAGGAAATTTCTCTTATTCTATATTCAAAACTTATGAAATACTTAAAGTTAATACAATGTTTTAAGCATCTTTAATTAAGAATTAAAAGTGATTACTCGGAGACTAACTCCTCCGTGAATTTGGACTTCAGGAAATTTCCACCCTGTCACATACAAAACTCTCGAACACGAACCATCGAAGTATTAATGACATTTATGATCGATTAAGTTTAATGATTTAAAATAAAGATTTTGAATCACCAGGTAATGAGTTCCATTAAGTTTAATAAATTCTTCGTTAGTATAGCTATACAAAGATCGATATACCTTTTTTGAATAAATCACTTCAAATTTCAAATTTGTTTCTAGCATTTGTAATTAACATTTTTTTATTCAGTGTAGATCTTACAGATTTCGCTTGTGACAGGTATACTAATTCTATTTCCTTGAGGATTATGGCGCCACGAAAAGGTGCAAAGAATCTTGACGCATCGGGTGATGATTCAAATCCAAACGTAGATGTTCTATTAGACACAACTCCGCGAGTTTTAGATGCCATTAAAACTTGGACATGGGTTTTTGATGTCTTAGAGCATGAGATCATTAACTGTCCAAATGACTCTGTCGAAGAATATGAAGAATCCTTTATAGCTAAGTTGAGACATGTAGCACAGTATGAACTGCATAATATCATTACACAACCAAGAATCGTACCCTATAATGATATGATAAGCTGGGCTTTGGAACATGTCGACATCCAAACCAGGAGCGTCATCAACCACCAACAAGTCGTCGTTGGCTCTTTCTGACTAGAGCACCTACAAGTTGTCAGGAAGTTGGCTTAGTTTGATGGAAAGTTTGTATGGATTGTTGGTTATCATTGATGTCAACCATTGGAGAGTGATATTGTAGATTGATGTCAAACCTTAGTGATTGATGTCAACCCTTGGAGAAAGTTTGGTAGTGAATTCTGGTAGCACAAAGGTTTGGGTAATGGACCCAAGGTTGTTTCATGTATAATGTTATGAGTTTTAATATATTTGAAGGTAAGAATATTCTATATGGATAGTACATGTCATTCTATTTCTAGTGGTATGTGGAACGCCACATAAATCCTCATGGTTAGAGAGTTATGGCCATGGGAATTTGGAGGGCCTAGGTTTGGGTAATAGACCCAAGTTTGTTTGATGGATAATGGTATGATTTTTAATATATTTGAAAGCAAGACTATTCTATATGGATATTACATGGCATTCCATTTCTGGTGGTATGTGGAACATCACATAACTCCTGACAGTTTGAGAGTTATGGCCTTACGAAGTTGGAGGACCCTCATATGTTGGCTTGAAGCCCCAAAAGGTCAAAGAAGTCAAAGAGCTTGCAAAGAAGAAATTATTATTTAAATGATAA
>SNQJ01S0052600.1:68393-114081 GCA_010110895.2 Picea sitchensis | reverse complement strand
GCCTTACGAAGTTGGAGGACCCTCATATGTTGGCTTGAAGCCCCAAAAGGTCAAAGAAGTCAAAGAGCTTGCAAAGAAGAAATTATTATTTAAATGATAAAGTAAAGTGAGAAAGTCAACAAGGATTATTTAAATAATAAAGTGAAGTGATAAAATTAAAGAAGATTTTTTAAATGATAAAGTGAGGTGACAAAGTCAAGGAGGAATATTTAAATATAAATAAATGGAGAAATTTCTAATTATGGAAAGTGGTTAACCCTAAAAATGAGGAAAATAGGTTAAGTGACCTAGAAATGGGTTAAGTGACCTAGAAATAGGTTAAGTGACCTAGAAATGAGCTAAGTGAACTAGAAGATGCTTCTAAGGAAGATATTTGGAGAGTATAAATAAGAGGCAAGGCTCTCTTATTTAATATCACACTTGAGAATATTGAATATCTATAGGTTACTGAGGTAAAAAAAGGATATCCAATCCAAATTTCAGAGGAAAGGTGAAGAAAAGAAGGCCGAAATTCA
Organism: Picea sitchensis; assembly: GCA_010110895.2. Lineage (NCBI taxonomy): Eukaryota > Viridiplantae > Streptophyta > Pinopsida > Pinales > Pinaceae > Picea > Picea sitchensis. The sequence goes on along the minus strand of SNQJ01S0052600.1, from coordinate 113,566 downwards.
AGGGAGGTTAAATTCTTTTTTCTCAGGTATGTTATTTACAGGTCATCTCACCATTTTCGCAATAACTTGTTTTCTAGAATGATTCAAACCAAGATATTGATAGGCCATTGAGGAAACATATCCAAGTATTGGTGGTAACAAATTTAGCTTGTGGGTCATTGTATTTTTAGAGTTACACTCCGTGGAAAATAGGGTTTGTGGCTAGTCCTGAAACTACTCTAAAACAAGTGTTTCGGGTAAAAAAGTCATAACTTCTTCATAATAGATCCAAATTCAGTAAGACCAAATGTGTTTGTTATATTATAGACTGTAGTATTATGTGTAACATTTTCATATCCATTCAACAAATATTCTGTGTGTGGCACGCTCTACAAGGTCTCTCTCTAGAATAAAGCCATAATTCAACAAGGTATGTCATTATTGTTATAACTCCTTTTATGAGAGGTTCCAAGTAGTGACACCTGGAGGAATTGAATAAAAAAAACTGAAGAACATTGTGTATCATTTTCATATCTTTATTCATTATAGGTACATAGTTATGATTATTTCAAGTTAGGGTTGTTGACTAATACAAAACTAGTCATGTGAGACTAAATAAACGTTTAATGAAAATGCTAGTCTCTTATTGTTAAATTTAAGGAAGGTTTGCAGGTATGTGATCATATACACCAGTTCTATTACATAGTTACAAATCATTTTTGGATGATGAAATTGATGAGGTATTTTGGTTAAGGTACATGTTGGGTACATGGTTGAGACAAGTAGTTGATGAGTTGGCACATACCTGAGGTTTATAGTTGATGATGTTGGTACATATTGATGAGTCATAGTTGATGAGTAGTTGATACATGATTGGTAAATACTTGGTACATGGTTGGAGGCACTTGTTAGTAGTATTGTTGACACATGGTTTATGGATGATGTAGCATACTTGTATTGGTATATTATTAGAAGCACATATTGATCTTGATGATGATTATGAGTTGTTGTGTTATGGTTGGTTGATGCATATCTTTGAGAGTTGTCTTGGTGATTGATCTTGGTGAGTAGATCGGATTTGGTTGATAAGATTGATGAGATAGGTTTTTGTGATAGTTTGTTTGGACAGGTTGTTGTGACAGGTTATTTCTACAGGTTTGGTGCATGGTTGATGCACTTGTTCATGGTACAGGTTTTGTATAGATTTGGTGTATGGTTGATGCACTTGTTCATGGTATAGGTTGATGCAATTTTTTATGGTATAGGTTGATTACAGGTTGAGGTACAGGTTGGTGCATGGTTGATGCACTTGTTTATGGTACAATTTGATTACAGGTTGAGGTACAGGTTGGTGCATGGTTGATGCACTTGTTTATGGTACAGGTTGATTAGTACAGGTTTACAACAATATATATCATAGTGATAGTGTGACAGTGGTTCCATCATTCTACTTATACGTCAGGGCGGTTGGATGGGGCAAGGACATGTGGTTGTAGCCGGAGAACATAGGGGGTTGTATCCTCCTTCTGGTTGTAGCCATAGAATTGGCGAGTTGGAGCTTCCCTTAGGTTGTAGCCTGAGAAAATAGGAGGTTGGAGCCTCCTTCCAGTTGCAACTGGAAAAAAAAGGAATTTGGTGCTTCCAATGAATGTAATTCTTCAAGACATATAAGAAAAAATATTCTACGGTTTTCTCCCGCTTTGGGTTTCCACATAAAACACTGGTGTACTATGTATGTCTATGATTGTTCATTTTTTCATTTCTTATTTACTCTGTAGTTATTGGATGATAATTCTACATTTATATAAATCTTGGATTATATGGTTGAAAAGGATTAAAGTTATCTATTACTGATTCACTCACCCTCTCAATAATCCAATAATTGATGTCAAAGCTGGTTCCTTTAGGAAACAGTTTAACAACTAGAAGGAGATCATGGATTATTTTGAGAATGGAGTACCGATGTTTAATGGTCAGAATGGTTTTAAGTATGAGATGTGGAGCATAAGGACATAAGTATTTTTACAGGCACAGAGACATTATATTTGACTATCAATTGTTATAAGATATGATAGTTCAAAAAGGGAAAATACTGCACCGAAGAAGGAATTGAGGAAGAATAACAAAATAACAATGGATTTCATCTGGGAAGGATTACCTAATCCAGTAATAGAAAAGGTTGGTAAATGTTCATCAACAAAAAAACTTTGGGATAAGTTACATGACATATATTCTTCACCCATCACAGATTTAGAAAATGTCAAAGAAGATGTAGATACAAATCAAGAAGATTTATGTTCACCATGTCAAGAAGATTCAGAAGATGAAGAGTACATAATCACTAGAGGTATGTTGGTTTTTGTTAATTGTGAAAAATTTGGACATCTTGAAATAGAATTCCATGAAGGAAATGAGATAGAAAAACTAATTGAAAAGGAAGACAATTATGAAGAAGAATTAATTAGTGATTTAGATGAACTAAGAGAAGAAAACAATTCACTCAAGAAAGAATTGATGAAACAAAAAGAAAGTGTTCACATTTTTGAAGAAGCCCAACAGGTCATCGAGAACTTAAGAACTCAGCGAGAAGAAGCCAAAAAGATCGAAGAAAATCTTGAATATCAAAAGAAGTGTTTGGAAACCAACATATCAACACATAAGGAAGAAGCAGAAATGAGAGAGAATATATTGACAGATCATATTAAGGAAATAAATAATGATCTAAACCAGCTTGAGGCATAGTTTGGTCAAGAAGAGAAAGGACTTGAAGAAGAAATAATCACATTAAAAATTCATCTTGAAGAAGCAAAAAGAATAGAAGAAGTCATGAAGTCTCAGATAATGAAGAAAGAAGAAGAGGTTCAGAATCTTGAAGAAGAAGTTTTCACATTGAGAAGTAATATATTCAAGCTCAACAAGAACATTGAAGAGACATAAACATCCACATCAGTTATAGAGAATGAAGAGAATCACTCCAGGTTTCTAGAAAAGAAGAATGAAGAAAATAGAAAGTGTTATGCAGAAGTACTCAAAGGAAGGAATCATGGTCAACCAAAATCTAAGAAAACTATTGAAGATACATATTCAAGAAGACCATCCATGTTCAAGACACAAAGAAGCTTCAATCATGATCATGATCGTTCAAGGAAAAAATTCAGAAGGACTACGCCACAAAGAAGATCATTCACTCCCAGGTATGCAAATTTATTTTATGTTCATTGTTTTTATTGTACTAACTTTGGACATAAGGTTGCAGATTGTAGGGATTATAAAAGAAATGTTCAATAAAGAAGTGCCTATGTGGTCGCACGTAACATTGAGTGTTATAAATGTCATAACTATGGAAACATAGCCATTGATTGTAGAAGCATGATCGATACTTCCATGAAAGAGAATACTGATATCATATATAAGAAAGTATGGATAAGAAAATAGGAAGAACAGGTGAACAAAGACCAAGTACCAGAGATCGCAAGAATGGAAATAAAACGAGATGAAGAAAATTCTACAGAGAAAAATAAAGATGTCATATACAAAAGGTTTGGAAAATAACTGAAAGAAAGGAAGGAAATTGTTGGAGGCAAGCCATGGCAGAAAAGTAAGTCAATTTCAGGAAAGAAAGCAAGGAAAAGTAAGGCAATTTCATGCAATTTCAGGCCGTGGCGGAAAAGTAAGGCAGTTTTAGGAAAGAAAGAATGCACGAGGAAAGAGACAACTGGAAGGAGGAACAACACGCATGCATGCAGGGAAGACATAATGAATTTAGGGTTAGGGTTTTGGTAATTTATTGTAATGGATGAAGAGTAAAAAATGTATAAATATTGATACTTAGGTATTATAGAGGGGGTTAGAGGTTTTAAGTTCTGACTATTGCTGTTATTGTAGAAATAGTTTCTTTAGTATTGCATGAGTTGATGTGATATGAGACATTTTGTTGTATGATCTATTTTGTATAAGTTGTTGTGATAGAGAAGACGAGGGAGGGTTGATCTTGAGGGTTAGATCCCAGGCTGGGGAGCCTGGTGCGATCTAGTCCGCCTCATACCGATCTTACCCGATTGAGAAGAGTTGTAAGCACGTGACACTGTAGATGCAGAAATACTATAATAAAAGAGTTGAGAGCCAAATCTTTGTGGACGTATCCCAGGAGGGGGTGAACCACGGTAACATTTGTTATGTGATGAATGTGTGCATATATTTATTGACTTCAACAATTATTATTATGTTGAATGAATGAGTTGTTATAATTCCTGCTTAATTCGTCGATAACAATATATTGTTTTTATAAGTTATAAGAAATGGTTAAATATATAGTTCTCTTATCTCACACTCAATCCTATGCTATAAACACCTGATTCTTACAACCACCCATTAAAGCTATCTTGGGTGAGACTGCGCAACACATTTTATGTGCTGCGTTGCCTTCTGGTTTACCAGGAGGGCCGATAGTTTTATATGTTGTGTTGGAAACCCAATCAGACATGAACCTTGGGTCAATAAACTCAGACATTATAGAAGAATAATAACCAACAAATGGTTTTGTTTCCGTTGGTAGGAACAAGAGAGGGTTGAGTAGATGAGATAAGATGAATATTTGTTAGAGGCAGATCAAGAAAATATTACAGAAGAGAGAAATGAGCCATTAGAAGGGAATGTTGAGACCGTGGAATCCCACAAAAGAAGAGATCAAAATTTGTCTAAGAACTAAGGAGCTAGAGTTTGCACAGAAAGACAATAGAAACCCTCGACTAACACCTCACAAATATCTTGAGAAATACGTGTTTATTGATTTACACAAAGCATGTTTCTGTGATTTTCCACATCTATTACAAGAGTGGATACTAAGGTTGAAGGATAACCATGCAGCGAAACAGATTCAACAGATAGAGTGGACCTCGACACAGATTGAGAAAATTTAGCAGGTGAACAACAAGTTTACTCGCGCAGTATATTTTTGGCTTAACAGTATTGTGGCAGGTTTTATAACAGAGTTTGTAGTCAACACAATGAAGTCATACAACGCAACAGAGAAAGAGTTTCTACATGGACCCCGAGGAAGGTACATTTGATCCCTATATACTTCTATTAAGATATTTATGTATAACAAAGGAGTATTGACAATGGATTTAGACAACTAAAATTCCCTACGTGCATGGGGGAAGGGGGGAAGCACTGATAGAAAGAGGAGAAATGGAAGGAGGAAAGGATAAGGAAAAGAAGGAGGAACCCTTGGACCCAATCATGGTGGATGCTGACCAGATCAAGTAGATCACAATGACAACTAGAAAGACACGTAGATGAGTACCCTAACAATACAAGGTGAATACCAAGAAGAGAGCCATAGCCGTGAGGGAAGGATTGGAGAGTGATGAGGAAGAGGTAGAGGATCTCCGGGATGTGGAGCATATTGAGGAAATCCAACGCGCAACATATGAGAGGAAGACAAGAGGTCCAAGAATGGGAAGAGAAGGCAACAATACTATCCATATTAATGTCAGTGTGGAACCCATAAACCCATGTGCGACTAATACACCAAAGATAACACCATCGTTTAGACAACCAAAGTTCAGAAGCATTCAGACAGTAGGAAGTACATCCACACAAGGAACAACAACTAGAGGATCTATTTTAGGCATCACTAGTCAAGTATCTACACTGCACAGAGGTAGTAGCTTAGCATTCAGAATGGTAGGACATGATCCCATGATCAGGTTACCAGAATTTCAAGGAGAAGCAACAGAAGACCCTAAGAAACACTTGTTCATTTGTGCAAATATCTGGGAAGCAAAACAGATCACTGATGAAGATACCAAACTTGTGCAGCTAGAGATTACGCTAAGAGACCGCGAACTAGACTGGTACATGAGTTTAGACATAAACAGTGCTCTAGGGACAACAAGGACACTGACAGACATTAATAAGTTACTGATAAATGAATTCCAGAAGCCAAGATCAGAATATCAATACATGAATGAGATGATAGAAGTCTGACAGAAATTAGGAGAATCTGTATGGGAGATTGACCAGAGATTCAAGCAACTGAAGGGAAAGTTAAAATATCTCATGAACAATATGCAACATCGACACTTGTTTGTCAACTCATTGCTTCCACACTTAAAATATCCATTGCGACAACAAAAGTTCCATACACAGGTAGAGGCTCTGCAGGAAGCCTTGTAACTGGAAGAAAAAAAGTACTAGCAAACAGACCCAGCTATTGAAGAGATGAAGGAAGACTTGAAGAACTTAACGTTTCAACTAAACCAGAATAAGAGCAAAGACAAATGAGAAGTTGTTTGGTGTACCAAATGCAGGACAGAAGGACACCACATGAATGAATGTCCAACATTCGTGCAGTATATGGCAATAGGAATTCCAAACCCGTTACCCACAGGAGGACCATGGTGTGAAGTCTATAAGAAATAGGGTCACAACCCCTATCACTACCCGATGATGAAAAAATACGAGACAGTCCCAAAGAGATCATATTGTACCTTTTGCAAGTCAATGGGCCACGATGACAAAGATTGTATAACTATGGAGTTGATGCAAGAAAGGACATTAGATGCATATAGAGTGTAGGAAGAAATGATGATGGGACAAGACACACCATAGTTTAATCCAGTTCCAGCTCCATACAACACTGCACAACAACAGTATAATACTACACAACAAGCATACAATAACGCGCAACCATAGTAAAACACATCATAACCTCAGTACAATACCATAAAGTATAATCAAGCACCTCAGTATAACATGCCGAGAGGATATCGCGCAGGCTACAGAGGTGGAGGACAAGAAAGAGGAGGTTTTGGACGAGGTAGAGGACAAATGGTGTGTCACAATTTTCAAAAACTGGGACATTATGCAAGGGAATGCCCACTTCCACCAACAACTTGTATGTATTTTTGTGCATCAGATCATGATATAGAAGAATGTCTGACACTACTAGTAAAGATCCAGGAAAAGAGGAACCAAAACAACCAAAATGTTCAGTGGATTTCAGCCGAAGCAAGGGATGAAAGACGAAAAATTAATATAGTTACTTGTGGAGGAGATAAAACAAGGGACGCCGTTGTTCGACAAGAACCAACACAAAATCAATGGGTGAAAAATAACACCAAACCAAGGAATCAGTTCGACGCACAAAAGGAAAAGGAGATATTTAAGAAATCCTGACAAGAATTCCAGAAGGAAGATTTTGCGACAACTTCAACTACGCAACAAAGTAAGGAAGCACCATAATACAAAATGCCTTAGTTATTGGATCATACCAGCGAAATACATTCCATGGGACAAGAAAGTGAAATCAAAGGCTTTTTTCAATCATGTATAAAGGTATTAAGTGATCCATCATCTGTGAAAATATTGCAAAATATACTAGAAAAATGTAGCATCGAGACGGAAGGAAAACTAGAAAAAAAATAGTCAATCACCTACACACAAGAAGAAGAACAAGTAGGGAGTTTAGACTAAATTCCAACATTGGAGATTTCAATATGGGAGACATCATATTGGATCTAGGATTTGAAGTTAATCTACTACCAAAGAAGACATGGCAATGCATGAGACATCCCACATTAGGATATTCACCTGTTCAATTAAAACTGGCAAACCAACACAGATTCCTACCAATCGGTAGGCTGAAAGGAGTGACAGTAGACCTAGATGGAGTGTGCACTAAAGAAGATTTTGAAGTCATTGAAATAGTGGATGACACAACACCTTATCCATCGTTGCTTGGTATGGATTGGGCATTTGACAACCAGGCCATAATCAACTTAAAGACTAGGAAAATGACATTTGAGTCAGGAGAATACAGGGTCATCATGCCATTAGATTCGTCCGAAGGGGAGAGGTTTGTAGAACCTACTTTCCTATACTTAGAGGAAATCGGCTAGTTGTACAGAACAACTGCGCGCAATGAGGATTACGTAAACCTAATTTCATATGGGATACTCAGTTGGCAGAGCATTACCTCATGTGAAACAGACTCAGATACCGGTTTAGAGAACTGGCAACAAAGGCTATACGAAGTATCCACGAGAAGATGTGCAAGAATAGACCGCGCAATAAGATGGGTAGGCACAGAAATCAGAGAACCGCCCAGTTTTCACAAAATCAATGATTTGGAAACATTCTTAGCACATTATGAAGACGAAGTCTTAGAGAACTAGAGACTGTTAGCACCTTATCTATCACTCAAGGCCACGCCTGCAAGATGGTGGGGCACATACAAAGAGACAATCACATATTGGTACCAATGTAAGCGGTTACTGTGCATAAGGTTTGACGCAGAACAAAAAAACAACAAGCAACAGAAGTATGATGGAAAAAGGGCACCAACGGAACACTTGGAGAAGTGTAGAACGTTGTGGAAAATGACACCCCCAGAGGAATGGCCTCATCATTTTATACAAACTCTAGAGGGAATACCAATGAACTGATATACAAACCAGGAATTACGCAAAGGAACTACAACCTGGAAGACATTGCAACAAAATTTTACAATCACTTTCTTATTTGAGCGTGAGAAACCCAACATAGATATGGTTATTAAATGGATAAGAGGACTGATATTCATCCAAGAACCAGAAGTAGAACTTATCACAGAATAACAACAATGGAACAAACAAAAATTCAAGGAACTGTTGTTGTGTTACCATGTGCAAGAGGAAGCACCAAACGAAGACGATCTGCTCGATATCCAGATCGAATAAGAAGAAGGTGAAATAGAAGTGGAGGGACCACCTATAAAATTAGAATTTATTGCCACACCGATCAAGGTAAAGAAAGTCAACATTGGGACAGTCATGCATCCCAAAATGGCCAACATTAGAGGCTACTGGGATGAACAAACAATAGAAAGCATAACAAAGTTGTTGCACGAGTACAGTGACCCATTTCCCACAACATTTACAGAGATTAAGGGTATAGACGAAGAGTTAGGAAAAATGAATATACCACTCATACCTGAAGCGAGATCGATCAGAAAACGACCTTACAGACTAAACCCAATATATAAGCAAAAAGTCAAAGTTGAGATCGATAGGATACTTGAAGCTTAAATCATAGAACCGATCAAAGAATCAGAATGGATAAGCCTGATGTTAGTATAAGACAAGAAACAAGGAGGGATAAGAATATGTGTCGACTTGAAGAAGTTGAACGATGCATGTTACACGACCCATTCCGTACACCTTTCATGGACAAAGTGTTAGAAAACCTAGGCAGACACGAAGCCCACTCATTCACTGATGGATTCTTAGGCTACCATCAGATCAAGATAGAACAAGAAGACATATACAAGACCATGTTTGTGACAGAATGGGGATCTTATTAGTACACAGTCATTGCATTTGGACTAAATAATGCACCAACAATATTTTCCAGAGTAGTCATTGCTGCGTTTAAGGAATTCATCCACCAATTTCTCGAAGTATACCTGAATGATTGGACAGTCTACAATTTGTTGAAATACCATGTAGAAGTCTTATGGCTAATGTTGGAAAGATGCAGATAGTGTCAGATATCACTGAGCATAAAGAAATTCATATTTGGAACACCATTTGAGATACTATTGGGCCATATAGTATGAAAACAAGGTTTACTTGTAGATCCCGCAAATATCGCAGTAATTGTTAACTTACCACCACCAAAAACAGTCTGTCAGCTAAGAGTGACGTTGGGACACACATGATACTACAAGAAGTTTATCAAAGGGTACGCACAAATTACTGCACCAATGGAAAAGATGATAAGAAAGGACACAAAGTTTCATTGGAACGAGGAGTGCCAACACGGTCTGGATACCCTGAAGGAAAAGATGGTCACTACGCCGATATTAGTATTTCCATATCAGGAGAAGACATTCCACGTGCATTTAGATGCATCATCCATAAAACTTGGAGCTATCTTGGCACAACTGGGAGCGGGGGACTTGGATCACCCGATAGCATTTGCGAGCAGGAAGCTCTCAAACTCAGAACATAACTATAACACGACAGAAAGATAAAGCCTAGCTATGGTCTATGCACTGCAAAAGTTCAGACATTACTTATTGGGGAAACACTTCAATCTGTTCACAGATCACTCAACCCTGAAATATCTAATCAAAAAGCCAGTGTTGGGGGGATAATCTATCGATGGCTACTCCTATTTCAAGAATTTGACTTTGAAGTAATCTCCAAACCAAGAAAATTGAACACAGGACCTGACCACCTATCAAGGGTCACAAATGGAGAAGAACCTACAAATTTAGAAGACAACTTTCCAAATGCATATCTATTCTCAGTCCAGATTGCTTATGAATACTTCAAAGATATTATTCAATACTTGAGAACAAGTACTATGCTACAAGAGTATAACACCGTGCAGAATAAAAATATGGTGGTACGCGCTGCTGACTACCAACTGATTCTAGGACACCTATACAAAATGGGCTCAGATAACATCTTGTGCAGGTACATGTTAGAGAAAAAAATACCAAGAGTCTTAGCAGAAGCTCATGAAGGAATATCAGGAGTACATTACGCAGGTAAAGCTACCACGCAGAAGGTATTTCACATAAGACTATGGTGGCCAACGATTCACGGAGACTCGAAGGAGTATTGTCAAAGATGCGATGTCTTTCAAAGGGTAGGAAAACCCAATAGAAGGGACGAGACGACATTATGAACACAAGTAACATTACAAGCATTTGATAAGTGAGCAGTATATTTCATGGGACCAATTGAACCACCAGCAAAAAGAAAAGGAGAAAGGTACATTATCACCGCGACAAAATACCTAACAAGATGGGCGGAAGCCGCACCAGTGAAGGATTGCAGCGCAGGAACAACAACACGTTTTTTGTTTAAGAAAGTAATCACTCGATTTGGATGCTCAAGATTTTTGATGAGAGACCAAGGCACACACTTAATATACAACACCATCAATGCTATGACTGAAGAGTTTGAAGTCCATCATCAAAAGAGAACACCATATCACCAATAGGCAAATGACACAGTAGAAGCATTTATCAAAATCCTGGAGAGTGCGCTGACAAATATCTGTAACGTCAATAGGGATGACTGGGGCCTCAATTTACCAGTAGTGTTATGGGAATACATGACTACGTGAAAAAATTTGATAGGGAACCCGCCATTTAAACTGGTTTATGGCCAAGAAGCAGTGGTGCCATTAGAATTTCTAGTACCAATATTGCATGTAGCCGCAATTACACAAATGACAGAAAAAGGCGTAGTACAAGAGATGCTGAATTAGTTAATGACCATGGAGGAAGAACGGATCTTAGTAGGATTCCACCAACAAGTTCAGAAAGAAAGGGACAAAGCTTGGCATGATAGACACATAAAGAAGAAAACTTTCAAGGAAGGAGATTTAGTACTGATGTATGAAAACAAATTGTTTCAACATCTAGGAAAGCTAAGAATGCATTGGCTAGGACCGTACAAAGTAAAATCTGCCACAGATGGAGGATTTTTCCAGTTGAAAGATTTATCAGGCGCAAAAATTAGAGGGATGATCAATGGGAGCTGACTGAAGCTGTACAAGGACAGACGACCATCCACCGCGTAGTAAATATATATATATATATATATATATATATATATATATATTGAAAAAGAACCAAAAGGGGCGGAATGCACCAGGGGAATAAAAGGCACACACACTTAGGAACACAAAATCGGCGAGGATAAGGACAATGATCACATACAAAGGGAAACAAGCAGGAAAAGGAAAGTCAACAAAAGAAGTACGACAAGACAACACTAGGCAGAATTAAAGGAAGTAAAGGACCGATGGGACGCCACATTAATCACGCCAACTACAGACGAAAAGGAAGAGTAATGGCAAGTATGAAACCGTCAGAGGTGCATTGGACCCATAATTAATATGCATTAAACCCATAATTAAGGAAGTGTCCTTGACAATCTTCATGGGAAACCCATACAACACACGAACGCGGGAGAAAACAGTCTATTCACAAAAAGAGAGCAGACATAGAGTGATATAGGCTAAAGAGCATAGAGTGAGTTCACATAGATCAAAAATACCATTCAAATTCAGAAAAGATTTGACATTCATCGCCATGGAACCACCTAAGCAAGAAGAAGCGATCCAGACTGCCAGAAAAACTAGAGTTCAGACCAGATCACAAGTACAAGCGAAAGAAGGTGAACAATAGCCGCTAGATATCATCAATATCGACAAAATCCCATCTCCAGACACAACACTGGTGAGCCCTACACCGATAGTGGAAGAAATCCAATAGCCCGCACCAGAGGGCACAAGTATAGATATACAGGTAGAGGTACAAGATCAATTGAACTAGGACACAAAAACCCTGAAGGAGGTGCAACCAGAGAACACCGAAGCATCTCCAAAAGTGAATGGAAAAGAGTCAAACCTGGAAGCAACAATTGAACCAGATGAGTCTCAAATGACCATATCAGACCACCCACCAGAAGGAATGGTCGAAGATGTCACGGGTTGATCAGAATGGTATACTGAGGAAAAACTAGAAGCCGCTGGAAATTTGAGCCAACCACCACCACCGAAGAAAGACAAGATACATATACCCAGGTCACCTCGCAAGAAACCTGCCACAGAAATCATTCTACCGCGTATACCATATGGGGTATAGGTAGGACCAGACCTCCTGGGTCATGTAGGGAAGCTCAAATACTTGAACCACGATGTAGTATATGAAGACAATTTTATGGAACTTCCAAAGAGAGTGTACATGGAGACGATGGGCATGAATCTGTTTGGGGAACCGACTAATCAACCACTCTAATGGGAAACTGATTTGGAGAAGACATGGATTTTAGGACTGTAATATCTATCACATTTTGGCAGAGATCAATACGCAAATGCGTGCGTCAAATAGTTGTTAGTAGTCACGCATGGTGGGGACATATGGTTGGACAAGCTCGTCTCGATAGACGTAGATCTTATCACGAACATAATAGGATTTCCATCTCGGGGCATGGATCCCACACACATTTTGTATGACAAAGCTAGGGAGAAAGAGCTAGAAGAAGAGATGAAGAAAAAGTATGGCACTGATAGGGGGACAAAAGGGATCATTATCAAGAGGATCAATGATGCCGCAACACAATTGGGTGAAAAAGTCTTAGCCTGCAAGCTGCTAAGAAAATGCCTCAGGGAGGAAGTCCCAGCTGGGTTTGTTGTAGTTGCATCTCAATTCACATAAGGCACCACAGTGAGCTGGGAACCATACCTCTTGAACTTTTTCCTGGATGACTGCAAGGATGCACAAGATCTAGGCACATAATTTCACTATTCATGGATGATCACACTAATAGCCTTCATGGGATGGAAAGAGCCAAGGTATGTAGTTTTTTGTACTAGACCCAAACTGAATCAAGGAACGAGATATTTTTTGCTCAGAGCCAGGCTAGATTCTAGAATCAAAAGGATGATTGATTCCATATTTGAAGGATACCTACGTGACCTAAAGGAAGCCATCTCCAAAAGGTGGAGAATAACACTAGATGCGGTCACGCAGTATAAAGACATCACCAACTTCCAGGCCACACGACATACAATCTGAATACATGTGAGGAAGGATCCTGATAAACAGTGGCTACAAATGCGCTACTATATCACAGAGGGTGACATCGACATGGTCATCAATGAATGGGACGATGAAAGGAGGATTCTATTCCTCACCTAGGAATTGTCGGAAAGAACAACAGAAGAAGAGGCAGGGAAGGGAGAAACCCAGCCAAAATAAATCCAAGTGCCTAAGAGACGAAGAATGGGCTAGGGAAAAAAAACACAGACAAAAGAAGGGCCAATGAAGATAGGGACTTAGAACATGAAGAAGGATAAGAAGCAGTCAACTAAGGAGTAGCAACAACATGCTGAGCCTATGCAAGAGACCGCAACAAGTCCCAACCCACAAGAACCAAGGGAAAACAAAAGGCCAACCACACAGATAGGAGGCACACGCAATAAATGAAGGCACAAAGAACATCGCCAGAGTATACAATCACAGATGACGATGGATAAATGATAGCCCGAATGGTCAGGGATTGTCTATTCGAGGATTTTGACCATGCTACACACCACAGGGATAGGATTCAGGAGGAGTTGGAAGACATGCGAAATATCCTCAAGAAAATCGGGGAAGGGCAGACAACAAGTAGTAGGGGAACAAAACCATTAGCACCGCAGATGGAGGAAAGAGTGGAAGTAGAAGAACACGATCCATTCCATCCATTACCACACCTGGACACAACATTCCACATCACACCCAACATGTTGTGCATGGATGATATTGTGGGGTAGACACCCTTCAAGGACTTAAGCCAAATCCAATTGGTGTTGACGTGGATGCCAACCAGGGCACTACATAGGTTGCAGGTTAGCATAAACCATGAGGTAGTGTCTTGCGCACACAATGACTTAGTTGAATTGCAGCGAGCAATAGAGAAGTGGGACATGATGGAAATATTTTATGAGCAGTCTAAATATGAGACCCAGGGGGAAAGGGAGCACATAAAAGGATTGGAGAAGAAAGTGGCAAGAACTTACAAGAAGATTCCATAGGTCGCACAGAGAGATGAAATCACAACAACAGAAAAGATTGATCAGATTTTGCAGGCCATCGATCAATATTAGAAGGAGATCAAGAATCTCCACGAACAACTCATACCAACCACTCCACCAGCAGTGACGGAGCAAAGGAATCAAGAAGAAACAATGTAGATGCAGGAGATAGAGAAACAAGTCAACACAACAATTGACTTGTTCAATAAAGCAACACAGTTGTGGATGAAGTTAGAGGAGGATCAACAGGTCCAAAAGTGGGACAAGTAAGAAGAAAGGATCAATGTAATGATCCAAGAACTCAAGTAGAGGCGGAAGACAATGTCTATCACAAAATGTGTCAAAGGGGTACAGGACATGAAGAGATTGCAGGTAGAGCTAACTAGTGTGCAAACATAGAGGTAGGAGCAACATGATCAAATGGAACTGCTACAAGAGAGGGTAGCAGAAGTCCTGACACAAGCAGAGGAAGCCAAGGCATAGATAGCACAAACTCAGGAAGAGTGCAGGGAATTGATCAGTGATGAAATTGTAGTCCACATAGTGGACACACTCAAGGAGAAGACTATGCAGGCAAAGACACAGGCAACAAAGCTCAAGGAAAAATTCCAGGAAATCACCAAGGAGATCAAGGAAGCACACAAAGGTTAAGTGGCTCGGGACGAGCCACATGTCGGTGTTGGGGGCTTGTTGGAGGTAGACCGAGGTGGAAAATTAAGGTGATTTTGGGAAAGAAAACATGCACGAGGAAAGCGATAGCTGGAAGGAGGAACAATATGCACGCATGCAAGGAATACCTAAGGATGTTAGGGTTAGGTTTTTGGTAATGTATTGAAATGGATGAAGAGTTGAAAACATATAAATATCGATACTTAGGTATCATAGAGGGGGTTAGAGGTTCTAAGTTCTGACTATTGTTGTTATTGTAGAAAGAGTCACTTTAGTAATGCATGAGTTGATGTGATATGAGACATTTTGTTGTATGATCTATTTTGTATAAGTTGTTGAGATAGAGAAGACAAGGGAGGTTATATATTGAGGGTTAGATCCCAGGTTGGGGAGCTTGGTGCGATCTAGTCTGCTTCATACCAATCTTACCCGACTAAAAAGAGTTGTAAGCATGCGATGCTGTAGATGCAGAAATACTATAATAAAAGAGCTGAGAGACAAATATTTGTGGACGTAGCCCAGGAGGGGGTGAACCGCGGTAACATATGTGTTATGTGATGAATGCGTGCACATATTTATTGTCTTCAACAGTTATTATTATGTTGAATGAATGAGCTGTTACATTTCCTGCTTAATTCATTGATATCATTATACTGTGTTTACAAGTTATAATAAATGGTTCAATATATAGCTCTCTTATATCACACTCAATCCTAGGCTGTAAACACCTGAGTCTTATAGCCGCCCATTAAATCTATCTCGAGTGAGACTGCGCAATGCATTCTGTGTGTTGCATTGCCTTCTGGTTTACCAGAAGGGCCGATAGTTTTAGATGTTGTGTTGGAAACCCGAACAGACATGAACCCTGGGTCAATAAACTAAGATAGTATAGAAGAATAGTAACCAATAGACAGGTAAATAAGGAACAAGTTCAAGAGATTGTACTTTCAGGTATTGTAGTGAAAGATGAATCCACAGACAGAAATAAATAAGTCTGAGCTTAGAGAGATAATGAATCTATCAATGAAGATGATGATGAATCTACCAATGAAGATAATGATGAATACACATATGAGCAGGAATTGTTCTGAGCCATTTGACTTAGAGACTCCCAAGTAATATGAATATTAGATAGGGGGAGTCTATGCGATAGCTGTGATAGACCAAAGAATTGTCCTTCGAGTAGGTTGCAGAGTTTGAGAAGACATATTCAGAGCAATCAGTTAGCAGAAGTATAGTTTGATAGATTAATCAAGACTTCATGATAGTATAATGATAAATGGGTTAGCATTATGGACAGTTGCGCATGTAGAGTCTTGGATAGTATGGATAGAGATGGATTCGTAAGAACACTTAGCAAGTTTGGACAGATATATGATAGTGGATGAGAGCATGGATTCATAGATTGGTTAGGAGACAAAGGAACATTATCATAATGGATGATAATTACACAGGAAATGGCTCAAGCAATGCTAATGGATTCCAAATTGACATATATTTTTTGGACACATGCAATGCATACATCAATTCACATTCAAAATAGAGTAATGCTTAGAAACAACAATGACAAAACTCCCTATGAACTATGGAAAGGAAACACAGACAACAACCTCTACATCAAGGTAACTCAAGGAAATATTTTATTAATTGAAATTTATGTCGATGATATTGTTTTGGAAGTACTAATGACAGGTTAAGGCATAAATTTGCAAAGGATATGCAAAATGAATTTGAAATGTCATTACTTGGAGAACTATCCTTCTTTTTGGGTCTTCAGATATGTCAAAGAAATGAAGGAATTTTTATTTCTCAAACTAAATATATCATAGAAATGCTAAAGAGGTTTAGAATGGAAGATCACAAACCAGTTACAACTCCTATGCAAACCAGTTGCAAGTTGAGAAAAGATGATGATTCAAAGTCTTCAGACTAGAGGAAATATAGGTCAATGATTGGTAGCTTACTATATGTGACAACATACAGACCAGATGTAATGCAAGCAGTTGGACAGGTGGCACAATTTCAAGCAACACCAAAGGAATCACATGTATTAATAATGAAGAGGATTTTCAAATATCTGAAAGGAACATAAGAGTTTGGATTATGGTATCCAAAAGGAAAGGATATATCACTTATTGCCTACACAAATGCAGATTGGGCATGTTGCATTGATGACCGACGAAGCACCAATGGAGCAACGTTCTAATTGGGTGAGTGTCTAGTATCTTGGATAAGCAAGAAGCAATCATCAATATACTTATTTACAGCCGAAGAATAGTATATTTCAGCAACAACATGTTGTACACGGGTTCTATGGATGAAACAAACTTTGACAGATATATAGTTTGAGTATGATGAGCCCATTCCAATCTATTGTGATAATACAAGCACCATCAGTATCTCAAAAAAACCCGGTGATGCACTCCAAGACGAAGCACATTCCAATCAAGTATCACTTTCTACAGGAACAAGTTGCAGATAAGAAAATCAGAGTTGAATATGTGGGAACAAAATAACAAGTGTCATACATCTTTACAAAACCGCTTCCATGGGAATCCCTTGAGTATCTTCGCCAGAGACTAGGAGTAATTTCTACTCCAAAATGAATGTTTTTGAATGCTTATCTTACATGGCTTAGATGAACACGAGGAAGCACCATAAATAGGACAAAGGGGGAGAGATTTATCATATGCAAAGGTAAATGCTTCAAGAGAGAGAATGGAAGCATGTTTCCAAGGGGAGAGATTGTCACAAGGGAAGAATGAGCAATATGACTTCAGAGTGACACCCTTGGAGAGTGATATTGTAGATTGATTTCAACCCTTAGTGATTGATGTCAACCCTTGGAGAAAGTCTGGTAGCAAATTCCAGTAGCACAAAGGTTTGGGTAATGGACCCAAGGTTGTTTCATGTATAATGGTATGAGTTTTAATATATTTTAAGGTAAGACTATTCTAGATGGATATTACATGTCATTCCATTTCTGGTGGTATGTGGAACGTCACATAAATTATCACGGTTAGAGAGTTATAGCCATGAGAAGTTGGAGAACTCAGGTTTGGGTAATGGACCCAAGTTTGTTTTATGGATAATGGTATGAGTTTGGTTATATTTGAATGAAAGACTATTCTATATGGATAGTACATGTCATGTCATTTTTGGTGGTATGTGGAACGTCACATAACTCCTCACGGTTTGAGAGTTATGGCCTTACGAAGTTGGAGGACCCTCATATGTTGGCTTGAAACCCCAAAAGGTTCAAGAAGTCAACGATCTTGCAAAGAAGAAATAATTATTTAAATGATAAATTAAAGTGACAAAGTCAATAAGGATTATTTAAATAACAACGTGAAGTGACAAAATCAAAGAAGATTATTTAAATGATAAAGTGAGGTGACAAAGTCAAGGAGGAATATTTAAATGATAAAGTAATGGACAACTTTCTAATTATGGAAGTGGTTAATCCTAAAAATGAGGAAAATAGGTTAAGTGACATATAAATGGGTTAAGTGACCTATAAATAGGTTAAGTGACCTAGAAATGGGTTAAGTGACCTAGAAGATGCTTCTAAGGAAGATATTTGGAGAGTATAAATAAGAGGAAAGGCTCTCATATTTAATATAACACTTGAAAATATTGAATATCTATAGGTGAATGAGGTAAAAAAAGGATATCTAATCATAATTTAAAATGGAAGGTGAAGAAAAGAAGGCAGAATTCAAGGGAGGATAAATTCTTTTGATGATGCTTTCTAAGGTATGTTATTTACAGGTCATCTCACCATTTTCGCAATAAATGTTTTTCTAGAATGATTTAGACTGTGCGATTGATAGGCCATTGAGGAAACATATCCAAGTATATGTGGTAAAAAATTTATCTTGTGGGTCGTTGAATTTTTGGAGTTACACTCTGTGGAAAATAGGGTTTGTGTTTAGTCCTGAAACTAGTCTAAAACAAGTGTTTCAGGTAAAAACATTATAAATTATTCATAACAGATAAAAATTCAGTAATAATAGATGTGTTGGTTATAATATAGTATGTATTAGTTTGTGTAACATTTTCAGATCCATTCAACAAATATTCCTTGTGGGGCACACTCTACAATGTCGCTCTCTAGAATAAGACCAAATTCAACAAGGTGTGCCATTTTTTCTATAACTCCTTTTCTGAGAGGTTCCAAGTAGTGACACCTGAAGGACTTGCATAAAACACACTGAAGAAAATTGTGTATCATTTTCATATCTTTATTTATTATAGGTATATATTTGATATTATTTCAAGTTAGGGTTGCTGACTAATCCAAAACTAGTCATGTGAGACTAAAGAAAAGTTTGATGAAAATGCTAGTCGCTTGTTGTTAAAGTTAAGGAAGGTTTGCTGGTATGTGATCATATATACTAGGTCTATTACAGAGTTACAAATCATATTTGGATGATGAAATTGATGAGGGATTTTCTTTAAGGTACATGTTGGGTACATGGTTGAGACAAGTAGTTGATGAGTTGGCACATACATGAGGTGTATAGTTGATGATGTTTGTACATATTGATGAGTCATGGTTGATGAGTACTTGATACATGATTGGTACATACTTGGTACATGGTTGAAGGCAATTGTTAGTATTATCGTTGACACATGGTTTATGGATGATGTAGCATACTTGTATTGGTATATTATTAGAAGCACATATTGATCTTGGTGATGATTATGAGTTGTTGTGTTATGGTTGGTTGATGCACATATTTGAGAGTTGTCTTGGTGAGTAGATCTGATTTCATTGATAAGATTGATGAGACAGGTTGTTGTGATAGGTTGTTTGTACGGGTTATTTGTACAAGTTTGGTGCATGGTACAAGTTTTGTATAGTTTTCGTGCATGGTTTATGCACTTGTTCATGGTATAGGTTTTCTACATGTTGGTGCATGGTTGATGCACTTGTTTATGGTACAATTTGATTACAGGTTGAGGTACAGGTTGGTCCATGGTTGATGCACTTGTTTATGGTACAGGTTGATTACAGGTTGAGGTACAGGTTGGTGCATGGTTGATGCACTTGTTTATGGTACAGGTTGATTACAGGTTTATTGGTACAGGTTTACAACAGTATATCTCACAGTGATAGTGTGACAGTGGTTCCATCATTCTACTTATATGCCAGGGTGGTTGGACAGGGCAAGGACATGTGGTTGTAGCCACCTTCTAGTTGTAGTCCGAGAACATAGGGGGTTGTAGCCTCCTTATGGTTGTAGTCAGAGAATTGGGGAGTTGGAGCTTCCCTTGGGTTGTAGCCTAAGAAACTAGGAGGTTGGAGCCTCCTTCCAGTTGCAGTTGGAAAACAAAGGAAGTTGGTGCTTCCAATGAATGTAATTCTTCAAGACATATAAGAAAAAACATTATGTGGTTTTCTTTCGCTTTGGGTTTCTACGTAAAACTCTGGTGTAATTTGTATGTGTATGATTGTTCATTTTTTCATTGCTTATTTACTTTGCAGTTATTGGATGATAATGCTACATTGATATAACTCTTGGATTATATGGTTGAAAATGAGTAAATTTCTCTATCACTAATTCACCCCCCCTCTCAGTAATACAACACAAGTAATGTACAATATTTCCCCTACCCCTAAATTCACTTACAAAGCCACATTTTTTCTAGAGTTAGAGAGAAAGGAATGCACCCAATACACTATAAATGGTCATGACATAGTCAAGAGCTGCTGGGGACATTCAGAAAAATTCAGAGCTAATGCTCACGGTATGTACGGCACGACGTCTTTAGATGCTCATATGTTGTATGTATCCATGATTCTTCGTCACCTATTTGGGAATAAGAACCCTACACATTTCTCATTTGAGTGGATAGCCATCATGAATGAGGTAGCCAAGGGTTATACCTTCAATTGGGCCAAAATGCTATTTGATAATTTGGCCAAGGAAATCAGTGAGTATAAATCAACAAAATCAAACGGGTATCCTACCCCTTTTTACATTTTGACATATGTTATGGATGCTATTTGTTTCATGACCCCTTTTCCCTTGATTAACTGGAGTTGGAGCCCGACTAGTTCTGATCCAATTCATTTCTATCACTTCAAATTATGGGAGGAGAACGCCAAGGATTTCTTTTACGAAATATGTCACAACATTGTAGTGCCTGTTCGTATAGCTATTTATGGTCACCCGTCATCCCAGATTTCAGAGAGGATCATGGAGAACTTAGGAAAACTTTCAGACGATTTCATTGAGGAGAATTTCTCTTATATTATAGTATTTGGTTGTTTCGTTCCTCCTCATTCCCTCCCACAGTTTTTACCTGACAGGCTGGTGTGCAGAGAAGTGGCATACCAAACAGTAGAAGGAGGTAGCAACAAGGAATTGAAAGCAACTCAGAAAAAGGTTTGACCAACTTTCCCCATTCAAGTTGGCATGTTCACGTTATTAGATTTTGGTCACTCTAAAGTCGAGGCCGCAACCCTGGAGGATGTCAAATTAGTTGACATCGATTTCAAGAAGCATGATCCACATAATATAGTGGAAAATCATCTAGCTCAGTTTAACATGAAGCGATACATCCATGAGAATTATCCTTATGACAAAATGTTCAGGGGAGTTAGATCTTATGAGAAAGTTCGAAGCAGATTCTAGACCCTACCTCCTAAACAACAAGATGGTTTCCTCATCTTTCAAAAACACAGACATAATAGTTTACCAAAGATATTGCAAGGAGATTCAAACTCACGCCCCATTCACGGGAAGATGGACCTACATGATTGGATCCAAGTTTCTCCTCAAAGCACAAACTTGAGGAAGTCCCAAAAATATCAGAAGTGTTATTTCACGAAATAAGAGCGTCACTATCAAGACTAAATGATCCACAAGTTGTCCCTCATTCAACACCAGCCACTCATGTTGGCACCTCAAATACAAAAGGAAAATAACCTTCCACCAAAATTAGCTCTCCTATCACATCACTAACCCCTTTACAAAACAGCTTCAGAAATCCTAGTTCTGAATTCACTTTTGTAGGTGATCTTACTCCTATATTTCCTAAATAGATGCCTCCCTTAGATTTCTTCTTTAGCAAGAAATGAAAAGCTATCGCGAAGAGAGAATCTCACCAAAAGGATGGAGTTATCACTAAAAGGTAAATATTGGTGTATGACGAGAAAGACCATGATGGTCCAGAGTTCGCAAAAGAAGTTGCAGGTTCGTTAGGGGATTTTGCCACTTCCAATCAATGGCCAGTGGAAAATTTAACCGATCAACTGTGACAAAAATTCCTCTTGGTAGAAGAATTGAAAAATGAGATATATAGTACATAGAAGACTCTTAGAAGCAGGATGACCCAGGACTTTGTGCAAATCAGGGCTAGTCATCAACATCAAATCAAGTAGTTACAAGATAACCTTGAGCTTCTCTACCAAAGTTTATAGACCATCAAAGGACTGATCACTCAGTGTGACAACTTGATTGAGAAACTACATGCCATACTAACCCTAATAGAGAACACAAAGATATAAATTTTGGCCTTCAAAGCACAAGCATCAGAAGTCAATGAGAGGCTGGAAGTTTCCCAACAAGAACTCTATCTAAAAGTAGATGCTATCCGGAAATGTTATCATATAGTAGACCTTTCCCTAAAGGATATTTATGTCAAGGAAAAAGAGCCATGCTCAGCCCAGTCTAAGTTTCAAGAAGTTCTCATATGGAAGCAGAGAGCTAATACCCCTGGTCTTCCCCTTCTCTCTCATTCTAAACAAGTAAGAGGCAAAATGGCCCTAAAATCATGGGAAGCAAATCTGGAAGAAGGAAAGAAACTTTCTAGAGATGTAAAAGTTGATTGATTTAGAAGGGAAGAGTATCTTAGAGGCCTTGGGGCAGATCAAAATAGAAATGAACCAACAAAGCTCCAGAAAGAACAAGGAAGATACTCAGGCATCCATCCAAGAGATGAGCCATATTGATCTACTTAAAATCAATGAATGGTTGGTTAAACCAAGTTCACAGTTTTAGGTCACAGTCAAAGATGTGAACACGAGCCAGTAAAAGCTGCCACAAATAAAAAAGAAGATGTTTTCTTTTGAACTAAATGAAAGGATTGAGCCTTCAAGATTCTTTGTGGCATTAATGGATAGGTTCACCCAATGTATTCAATAGGGAGAAGTGAGTGTAGCTGGGATAAAATGAAAAATCATGCACCACGTCCACTTTCTTCACCCACTCTACCTTTTTCCCTCCAATAGTCACTTGCCCAGTCTATCCCTACCACCCACATTGTTTCATCCACTCATCCCACCTCCTTATTGGACACTTGTTCCCCCATCATTATTTTCGTGAACATTTAATCTTCCCTGTAACCATTATCCATCCCTTTACAATCAAACACCGAGCTATTAATCTAATTATCCCCCCCCCCCCCCCCCCCCATGTCTTCAACTGCAATTCCTTATCCCAGTGAACGCATGTGAAGGGACATATGGCAATGAGATCAAATGGTAAAGACAATAAGACAAATGATTGTGGTGGCCCTAATGGACATGTGTACCCAACTCAAACATCAAAGGAAAATTAGCACATCTATCAGTAGATGAAGAGACATATGAAAGCGCCAACAAAACTCAACACTATTTTCATGTTGTTGTTTTATTCATATGCATTCTATTTTTTGTCAAATATTGTGGGAAGTCAAACAGTTTTCAGTTGTGAAATTTTTTGTATAAATACATAGATTTTAGATCTATTAGGGGCTGCTTATTTCCGAATGTAAAAGAGAAACTATTTTTGAGTATTAATACAAGTGCAGACAGAGATTCTAAGTTTCGTTCAATTTGAGTTATGTGTTCCCTCTGTGTGTCCATTTTTATGAATTTCTTTCTGTAATTATTGAAGAGCGATTGATTGCAATTTAGTACTACATCTACTGTGATCATATTATACCACAAGTTCATTCAGTAACAAATTTTCCTTTGTTATTACTGTAAGTAAAACAAGACCTGTGATTTGTGTGAATTACTGCATTTTTATCTCCTTTTCAAGGGTGCATCTTCTACTTTTATTCCACTGCAAATAAGGTGAGACTTATCTATAATTGATACCTGAAATTTTTTAACAGTTTTGTAAATATTTCTACATCATTTGACATTATAATTGCAACTTAGATAATGAGATACAACCTATGTACTGTCTTATCATCAATCTCTTTTAAATATTATTTCTCAGAAAACTTAAGGTAGAAAAAAGCACTCATAAAAACATTTCATTTAAAACCTTTGATGTCTGACATTATTCTTTGAGCCTTAGAATAAATATCAGGAACAACATACCTAGAGGGTGTTTCCATGTTCGAGATATACTTGCACCAGTAAGTTGGTCTAGTGTTGATTGGCGTAATTGTTCTTCCTTCCAGTTAGTTGATTGCTTGATTTTACTTTAGGAAATTTTTATTGTGTTCTCTATGTTTCGCGCTAGCTTAACCTTAGAGTGTCAGTTGATAATTTCAAAATACGGAATATCAACAACTTTTTCATTCATGTAGGCTTCAGGGCCTTCCTTCGGTTACTTTGTAGCCACCTCCACCACCGCTGAGGTGAAGGCTAGATAAAGAAGGTTTGTATGAAGAAACCAGACCACTGGAAGTTGTGCCCGAGATTTCTCCTAGATAAGATACACTTGCACAAGAGGAGTATACCATTTGTAACCTCGAAGGTGAAGGATTTAGGACTGAAAATGCTCTGATCATTAATTTATCAGCACCACTTCTTATTCATATAGTCCCTCCTGAGGTGACTTCACCTGAGAGTATTTTGGATAGACAAGTAGTGATGGAAGAAACTAATGCTACCTCTTTTGGGAGTCCTCATACTCCCATCTTGGCTTCTGAGGGAGGGGGTGTCATGCCCCCTCCCACACCTCCACCTATAAGGACTACAGTTTTCCAGACACCTACAACTTCAAGTAGTGGCACAATCCCCTCAATGACTATGATCACTTTTCCTTCTATACAAAACACGTCTAGTGCTCCCTTTTCATACAAGATGTCGGGCTTCGACTCTAGCTTGAATTTAAATTACTTTACTCTACAAACTGTTGGTTTGGGGGCAGGGAGTTCTAGTTATCCCTTGCAAGGATCCTTCACAAGAACCATTTCTCTATTTAATGTTATCCATTATGGTGGGGTTCATATCCCCCCTTCATCCTCTTCGCTTGGAGGTTCTTTCTAGCAGTTGTTCAGGCTTAATACCAATTCCATCTTGTTTAGCGAAAGATTCTTGGGCCTCAGTCCTATATGAATTTGGTTGGGTCTATGCCTTTTTCTTTGTTTGGTGATTTAAAAAACAATGCTTTCTCATTGTCTGCATTCTTGTCAGATGGAAACACTGTCTTTAATCAACCCAACCCTATGCAACACTTCATTCCTTCACAAGGAGTGATGACAAGAGATTTCTCCTCTCATGGTCTTGGGAATCCCTGGCAAGGCTCTTTTCCTTCACAAGGGATGTATATTAGGGGAAACCCTTCCTACACTAAGTGGAACCCCGGGTAGGGTGCAATACCTATGCCAAGAGGATCGGCTGGGGGCACCCCCAACCAAGGTCCTTGAAATACCTTGCAGGGAGAAATCCCTACCTAATGAATTTCATCGAATTACGTAAATATATCGACGATGCAGAATCAAGCGTAAACTCCTTTTATTGGACAAAGACACCATGGTTTCTACCAAAACCCTGGCCAGTAAGAAAATTTTTCTTGGCAACCTAGTGCCAATCAAAATATAGGCTCCTCTCACTACTACATATGACAAAATTTGCCATGGTTTTTCATTTCTATTTCCACATATCCATCATACTTTCCACGAAGGAAAAAAATATTTTTCGTGGAACTTTTCTCATTGCTATATTCACACACTAGGTATTCGCGAAAACAATGACAAAATCAGGCCGCCACATGTCATCATCCTAAAGAGAGGTATACCTTCTTGTGACAAAAAAGCATGGCAATAACGAGGGAAAAGCATGGAAATAGAGATGAAAAGGCGTGCTAGAGTAAAAAAACCCACCAATGGCTTGCGACATAGATGCCATACTTGCGACGAAAAAGCATGGAAAGTAGCGAAGAAAAAGAATGGAAATAGTGACAAAAAAGCGTGGCAGAGTAAAAAAACCCACAAAGGCTTGCGACACAGATGCCATATGTGCGACGAAAAAGCATGGAAGGTAGTGACGAAAAAGCATGGAAATAGTGACGAAAAAGCGTGGCAGAGTAAAAAAAACCCACCAATTTCTTGCGAATGAGATGCCATACTTACGACAAACTTACGTCACTATTCCCATGCCTTCTGTAGGTTTAAAAAAAAATGATAGTTTTCCCCTGGTTTCTAAGAAATCTCCTATATAACATCCCTGACCATCCATTTCGGGCCATGCTACGCCAGATAACTCTTACATTCTCTCTGTGGAACATACTGTAACATACTCAACATCTAACTGAGCTATGCCACATAATTTTTTTGAACTGTATGCAATTAAAATATATACACAGAGAACTCTTGCGAAAGCATTATATATAAAATGTAAACATACAAATACCTCTGTAAATACACAGATTCACACTGAAATAACAGTAAACATATACTTGCAGCATATACAAGAAATGCCCATAAAAATAAACACAGTTATAACCACACATATGATAACCCATAAAAATAAGCACGTAAATAACAATGCAACATGTAAATTTATCACACAATTGGAACTTATCTTGGTAAGAATGTCACCAACTGCGTGCAGAACTTCCATGAACCTCCCATCCTTAGACTACACTTTTCATCACTCTCAATAGTGAGTCACTCCCGAGCTGAGACTAAACTCCATCCGGGTAAAGGGATTCCTAACCAGGCTAAAGGATCATAGAAAACATGAAATAATTTGTCTCAGGTGCCAACTCAAACTAACAACCTATAGTCACTCATTCCCCACATGCCTGTCCCACCCAGGAAGCGTTCCCCTTCTCTGCTAAACAATCCTTCGGCTGCCCCACTTCCTTTCGAGCTTCAACAACATGCCAGACAAGAAGTCTCAGAGCACTGTAGTTGTAGTTTAGCACCTTCGAGAAATCAATTCCCAACAATTCTGTCACTCAGAGAGAAATTTCTCATGGGCCTGACAACCAGCCTCTTCAATATCCCACGGTCTTGAAAACCTGCTTCTTCAGTCCAACTCCCAAGCTAACCAACTACACCAACAGAGAAAGGCTATGGATACTGGTTCAGGTACAGTCATGAAGATACAAAGGATATCTCAATGGGTGTGTGCATTCTCATGGATGATTGATTGGATGACTGAATGATGGGAATAATGATGGAAGGAATGATGGAAAATATCGGAAAATGAACTAAGTCCCAACAATATGTATGCATGTCCCCAACTTGACACTTGTCATGTTGGGAGCTACTTTGGCCCCACTTGTCCCCAACTTTAGAACTCAAGATAAAATAATTATCCATACTTTGTGATTTAAGAAATATTAATATAATATTCCTTTTTGGCTTAAGCTCCCTAGCTTACCCCTTTTCCTTAACTTTTAGGCCCCTCCCTTTCCCTAACTAGTGGATTTTAGTCCCCCATCTCTTTTATCATGGTCGATCTGTGTGCAATGATGTATTTTATATTAATGCTAAGACATTTACAAAGGTAGGCACACTGGCCTTTAACATCTAGGCTCTCCGGCCTAATCTAAACATAAACATCCTAGCTTATAATATCGACTCACCAGCCTATAAAATGCCACATATACACAAAGGCTCACTGGCCTCAATATCGTGTGCACTCAAGTTGTTGCGTGCAGTATCCATGAATGTGCACACTTCATCATTTTACTGCGCAGTACTAGCGTGCACTATGCCATGAAATGTGCATACAAAATGAGATAAAAAAAACTCACCATCTTAAGTACATTTTCATTTACATTACAATTGGGTTCGGCCTAGGGATATTACAATCCCCTCCCCTTATTTATGCACTGTCCTCAGTGCATCATGTACCCATATACAACAAAATTTCAAAAATCCTAAAAACGATGAAGGTATTCTACCTGCATTGCATCCTCATGCTTCCAAATAGCGTCCTCAATACCATACCAGGTCCATTGGACCTTTACAAGTCCTATGGATCGATTCCAGAGCTGTTTTATTTTCATTCCATAATGTGTACCAGATGCACTTGAAAAGCGTCTTCTTGCTCCACTTGAATCACATTCCAATCAATAACATGATTAACATCAAGTATATATTTCTTGAGTAATGATACATGGAATACATTATGAACATAAATAGATGCAGGAAATGCAATCATATAAGCTATTGGACCAATCCTCTCTAGGATTTCAAACGGCCCACAATAGCGAGCTGCTAACTTTGAAAAATTTCCCAAATTTAGGGAACTTCTTTTGGCCTTCACTTTCAAAAATACATGATCACCCACTTTAAATTCCCTGTGAGTTTTTCCCTTATTAGCATAACTTTTCTGCTTGTCTTGGGAAGCCTTTAATTTTTATTTTTTTTTCATGATTTTCTCCTCCATTTCCCTGAGAAAATCTGGTCCAACCAATGCTCTATCTGCTGGGTTATCCCAAATTAATGGTGTTTTTCACTTTCTGCCATAAAGTGCCTCAAATGGGCACATCTTTAGAGATGCTTGGTACCCATTGTTATAAACAAACTCTACCAAGTGTAGGTAGTCTTTCCATTTTGATGGTTTATCCATCACAGACATCCTTAACATATCCTCAATCACTTGATTCACTCTCTCTGTTTGACCATCTGATTATGGATCATAAGATGTACTAAAATTCAAGTTTGTTCCAAATCCATTAAATAATCCCTTCCAAAAATTTGAGGTAAATTTTGGATATTTGTCAGACACAATTGTCTTGGGTATGCCATGTAATCTAGCAATTTCCTTCATATAAACATCAACAGTGTTGGTTGCCTTGTGAGTGAGCTTAACTAATTTGGTACATAAATTCTGCCCTTGTACATAATATCATATTTTTCAATTCATTAGAATTTGGTACATAAATTCTGCCATGTACATAATATCAGATTTTTCAATTCATTATAATTTGGTACATAAATTCTTCCCTTGTACATGATAATTTCATCATTATCTAGCTTATATTCCTGAATTTTCTGATGCAAAATACCTTGCTGTAATTTTGCCACTAATTCCTTGTAATGTAAATCTGATTTGGCAACCTTTAAAATCCTGTCTTTCAAATCTGATTGGTACATGCTAATTATTGTAGAATGCATTTCATGCACTCTTCTACTGATTGCATCATCTACTTTGTTCTCTTTCCCCTTGATATTATTTATATCAAAGTCATATTCACTCAGAAATTCTAACCGTCTATTTTGCCTAGCATTTAGAGTTGGTTGATCAAATAAATATTTCAGACCATTATGGTCTTTTCTCAGCTCAAACCTTTTTTCCATGAGGTAGTGTCTCCATTTCCTCAAGGCATGCACTATGGCTTCCAAATCCAAGTCATGGGTGGCATAATGTCTTTCATGCTCTTTCAACTTCCTTGATTCATAACATATAAAAATCCAATTTTGACTGAGGACTCCACTAAGTCCCTCTTTACATGCATCTGTGCATATAATGAAGTCTTCATTTGGGTCTACAATCCTTAGTATTGGAGTACTTGTTAATAATTGTTTCAAGTGTTGGAAACTCCTTTCACAATCCAATGTCCACTGAAACTTCACACCCTTATTTTGTAAGGAAGTGATTAGGTGTGCAATCTTTGAGAATCCTTCAATAAATCTCCTATAGTAGCCTGGAAGGCCATGAATGATTTGACCTCTGTCACATTCTTTGGTGTTGAACATTCTCTAATGGCTTCTATATTCTCAGGATCCACTACTATCCCATCCTTTGAAATGATATACCCCAAATAATGGATTTTCTTCTGACAAAATGAGCACTTGCTCAACTTGGCATAGAACTGATGCTCCCTTAATAATGCAACACCATTCTCAAATGATTCTCATTCTCTTCTTCTGAATTAGAGTATATAAGAATGTCATCCAAAAATACAATGAAAAACTTGTCTAAATATTCTCGAAAAACACCATTCATTAAGCACATGAAAACAACTGGTGCATTTGACAACCCAAATGGAACCATTGTGAACTCATAATGACCATACCTTGTCTTGAAGGAGGTCTTGCTAATATCTTCCTCTTTAATCCTTACTTGATGGTATCCTGATCTAAGATCTATTTTGAAAATATCTTGGCATCCTTCAATTGATCAAAGATATCATCAATCCTTAGCAGAGGATACTTGTTCTTTACAATCAATTTATCAAACTATTTTAAATCAATGCACAATCTTAATGTCCCATATTTCTTCTTCATGAACAATACTGGGGCACCCCAAGGTGACACACTTGGGCGTATATATCCCTTCTTCAGAATTTCTTCAAGTTGCATTTGCAACTCCCTCGGTTATGGAGTACTCATTCTGTAAGGATTCTTTGACACTGGAGCTTCTCCAGGCCTTAAATTTATAGAGAAATCAATATCTCTCTTTGGGGGTAGTCCTGGTACCTCCTTAAATACATCTTCAAAATTTTTCAAGACTGCATGATCTTCCAAATTTGGCACCTTATCTTTAGGTGTCTCCTCCATATGAGATGCAAATATTTGAAACCCTTTTCTGTAACATCTCTTCAGCTACAATGCCAAAATTTCTCTTATGGTTACTACCCTGGGAATCCCCTGCACTTTTATTAGGCTCCCTTCCTCATCCAAGAAAGTAAATGCCTTGTTATAAAAATATAATATAGCATGATGTTGGTACAACCAATCCATCCCAATTAGACAGTCATAAGAACCTAAAGGCAAGATGTTCAAATATACCCTGGTGTTCAGTCCATTCATGTACATAAGACATGGCTTAACCATATCATTAACCTTTCTTTTGGCTCCTATAGCCAGCTACACCAACCAAGATTTTCCATGCTTGCTTCTTGGAAAATGCAAACTTTGCACCATCTTAGGATCTATATAACTATGAATAGATCCTGAATCAATTAAAATAGAAATGGTTTGGTTGTTGATCATACCTTCCACTTCAATCATATGTGAATGATACTCTGCTTTCTTGTTGTCCAGGGCTGCATATATCCTTAGCACATTTCTACCCATGTCCTCCACTATTTCATCTTGCTGTACATTGTGAACAGTTCTCACTTTTTCACCTCTATGAGGACAATCTCTGAACATATGATCCCCTTTACAACCCCAACATTGAATAAGTGGCTGCCTTGGCCTTTGACCCCCTGTTTCAATCGCTCTGGGCTCTCTAGGAGTTAGTTTTCCCCAAGGATTATTTTTGAAGAATGGTGGCTTAGACCCCTTCTTCCTTTGATCCATCTTGAATTTCTTTTTGTCTTCCCAAGATTTTTGGAAAGTTGGCCTTGCTTTTTGCTAATCATATAGTCATTTAGCTCTCCTTATGGTCTCCTCCAATGTCTTGGGATCATAATAATGTATTTTGTCATTGATGAATGATGGAAATCCACTCAAATACCTTTGAATCTTAACTATCTCATCCTTGATGAAAGAGACATACTTCAGCAATTCTAAAAACCTTCTCTCATATTCATCTATTGTCATACTCCCAAGCTTGAGTTCAAAGAACTCTTTCATTTTCTTTTCATAGTATCTTTTAGTCAAGTATTTCTTCTCAAAATACTTCTTGAATTCCCTCCAAGTAACACTTTTCTCTTTAATGTGTTTCACCTGCACAAGATGATCCCACCACATGGATTCCTTTACCTTGAGTTGATAGATATCAATTCTACCTTATGCATGAGAAGAATAATTATGCAATTTAAAATACTTTCTCATGCCCAACAACCATGTTTTTGCATCTTCATCCTTCTTGTGCTCACCATCAAATGTAGGAGTTTTGATTTTGTTCATTTCTCCTCTCTGTTCATCCACCCCATACCTCTTATTATTTCTGGCAGGGGATGGACTTGATTTGTTGTGTGCCCTCTTATTGGATTCCTCAGGGAGTGATGGTGATATCTACTAACACTTATTTCTCTTTTTTTCTCTTTAGGAGGCCTGTGACTTCCAAATTTTCTTGAGCCACTCTCCTTATCCAACTTATTTTATATTCGGTTCAAGATCTACATTAAATTCATGTTGAAGTCATCCTGCTGCTCCTTGGCTCTCATAAGCCTTTCATTATCATCTTTATGGCTTTGGAAATCCTTCTGTAAATTTTTAATGGTCTCTACCATATTCATGTTTTCAGTCCTTTCATCTCCATGTCCATTGGAGTTTGTTCCTTCAATTCCCAAATGGAAATCCATCCCTCTAATATCATCCTCCTGACAGTAAGTACCTTGTGCCTCTTTCATTCCTCTGGAATCTATGTTGATATTGATCTGATCTAGTTGTTGTTAACTCTGCAAAATGTGCAGCCAACAAAACTTGGTCAGGCTAACTGTTTCAACAATTTCATGAAAATCTGAACCATTCTGGTTCAATAATATATATCAGAATTATTTCTTCCGATTTCTTGGAAATTTAAATGCCCAAATCAATTTTATGGGTGTATATTTATATTATACTGTCCAAGACCTTTCCAATGCCTTCTCCCATGCTCAATTCTGAGTCATGAGAAAAAAGTTATGGCTATTTGAAATTTTCCCATTAATTTTTCTGTTCATTTTTCAACTTGGCGCTACTCTGCGCTGTAATTATGCATTTTTTCACCTACTCTGGATTTTTCGTAGGATATCAATTGGGTTTATTCATATGCATATTATGGACACTCTGTCCAAGTTTCATCTCTTTCTGGGTTCTTGGCTACTAGTTACAACTTGTTGAAGTTCTAGGCCAAAATACCATATTGTAATTGATATGCTACAGGTACCTTCTTTTCCATATTAAACACTTTTAACATACCCAAAAATTTAATTCAGCTCTTGGAATGTCTTCTATGGCTCAATATATTTCCATTGACTACTCTTGTGCCTCAATCTAATTTTGAAGAAGAAAGTTATGGCTTCTTGAAGTTAGTTGGGTCTTAAAATTTACCCTTCACTGTTTGTGCTGTAACTTTCTCATAAAAGCTCCGTTTGACGAACGATTTACACCATTAGAAATCTCTCTCCAAGATATTTTATTTGAGTTGCAAAGGCAGAGTGTGCCTTGGCACACTCTGTTCTCATGGTTTTTGAGTAGCTAAAAACACTCTTAAGGGCCTTAAAAACACACTGCAAAAAGATGGCATTCAAATGATATAAAACGTCACAGAAAATCACTGGTTTTCTGTTGTTGTTCACCCTTCAAACAACTTCACACACACAATTTTCAACCTGTAAACCCATATTAAACATGCATAACAACAACACAAGGTAAATCGTGCTTCACTCACTTTAAAACCACTGTGTATCACTTCTCTGTCACGCCAATAATTGTGCACTACTTTTGTGTCACGCGCCAATATCCATCGCGTGTAGTTTTGGTTCTTTCACTAGTACCTGTTGTGCACAAATTTTGTATCATGCGTTGATATTCTGCGTGCATTTCACTCTATGCGTTGTACCATGCCAAATTTTAGTACATTTCCACCACGCACCAAAACTCTGCGTGCACCACTAACTAAATTGTTGCGCGACAACATATACCCACATTGTGCGCGCACCAACAAAACTCCTCTGCGCTCTGCCAACACTGCGCACACCACGAACATCATTATTATATGTGTGCACACCGCACAATGTTAAATTTAATGTGCGCTCCTTTACACCAACAATTTTCCGCGTGGCGCTGATATTTAGCACGCACAGCCGCACACTAAACTTTTTCCACATTGCACCGAAATTTAGCGTGCACACCCGCACACTAACATTTTTCTGCGCGACACCAAAATTAGCGTGCACACCCGCACACTAACATTTTTCCACGCGGAACCAAAATTTAGCGCGCGCACCAACACGCCAATATCTTTTTGCTCAGTGTCGAATTTAACCTATCACAAGCTTTTCACTGTGCATCATGCATTTTTAGTGCGTCCACCTGTGCACATTCATTTTTTATGCTCATCAATTCCTCATGAATTTTGCTGCAGAAATTGGGGCTTTTGGCTTAACTTTTTTCCCCAATTTACCATCGACATTCTGCAATTATGAAATTTGTTCCATTTCACCCCGATAACACCAGTTCAACTTATGCAACAACAAATCATTGTGGGTTGACATTTCTGAAATGAATTTACCCAAAATCAAGTCACAAATTGAGAATTTTAGTTACTAATATAGCTCCAACTGTTATGGCTTCTTTGTAACTTCAAATTTGACCCATTCTAGATCCATATTTTCTAGAAGAGATATTAAATCGGGAATATCTCATTACTTGGCCAAATTTCTCAATTTTCCCCAAATTTAACAACATAAATTGGGGCTTTTCCCAATTCTGCGTCGTTGCTTCTAAATTTTACCATGGACGTTCTAAAAACTGAAATTTGGCCACTTCGAAATAAATACTCCATGTAATTTCGCTTCAAATCAACTTTCTCGGCCCATCCAAGCTCAGTTTTCAAAACTAAATCTTTGATACCATATTGTAACATCCCTGACCATCCATGTTAGGCCATGCTAACTCTTACGTTCTCTCTGTGGAACATACTGTAACATACCCAAAATCTAACTGAGTTATGCGACATAAATTTTTCGAACTATATGCAATTAAAATATATACACATAGAACTCTTGCAAAAGCATTATATATAAAACGTAAACATACAAATACCTCTGTAAATACACAGTTTCACACTCAAAAAATAGTAAACATATACATGCATCATATACAGGAAATAACCATAAAAATAAACACAGTTATAGCCGCACATATGATAACCCATAAAAATAAGCATGTAAATAACAATGCAGTATGTAAATTTATCACACAATTGGCACTTATCTTGGTAATAATGTCACCAACTGTGTGTAGACCTTCCACGAACCTCCCAGCCTTAGACCACACTTTTCATCACTCTCAACAGTGAGTCACCCACGAGCTAAGACTAAAATCCACCTAAGTAAATGGATTCCTAACCAAACTAAAGGCTCATAGACAACAGGAAAGACTCTGTCTCAGGTGCCAACTCAAAATAACAACCTAGAGTCCCTCAATCCCCACATGCATGTCCCACCCAGGAAGCATGCCCCTTCTCTGCTCAACATTCCTTCGGTTGCCCCACTTCCTTTCCGGGCTCCAACAATAGGTCAGATAAGAAGTCTCAGAGCACTGTAGTTGCAGTTTATCACCTTCAGGAAATCAATTTCCAACAATTCTCTCACCCAAAGAGAAATTGCTCACGGTCCTAACAACCGGCCTCTTCAATTTCCAACAAGCCTGAAAACCCACTTCTTCAGTCCAAATCCCAAGATAAATAGCTACACCAAAAGAAAAAGGCTATGGATATTAGTTCAGGTACAGTCATGAAGATACAAAGGATAGCTCAATGGGTGTGTGCATTCTCATGGATGATTGACCGGATGACTGAATGATGGAAGGAATGATGGGAGGAATGATGGAAAAGATGGGAAAATGAACTAAGTCCCAACAATATGTATGCATGTCCCCAACTTGACACTTGTCATGTTGGGAGCTACTTTGGCCCCACTTGTCCCCAACTTTAGAACTTAGGATAAAATAATCATCCATACTTGCTGATTTAAGAAATATTAATATAATATTTCTTTTTGGCTTAAGCTCCCTAGCTTACCCCTTTTCCTTAACTTTTAGGACCCTCCCTTTCCCTAACCAGTGGAGTTTAGTCCCCCATCTCTTTTATCATGGTCGATCTGCGTGCAATGATGTATTTTATATTAATGCTGAGACATTTACAAAGGTAGGAGCACTTGTATTTAACATCTAGGCTCTCCGACCTAATCTAAACATAAGCATCCTAGATTATAATATTGGCTCACCAGCCTATAAAATGCCACATATACGCAAAGGCTCCCTGGCCTCAATATCGCACGCACTCAAGTTGTTGCACACGGTATCCAAGAATGTGCACACTTCATCATTTTACTGCACAGTAATAGCGCGCACTATCCATGAAATGTGCATACAAAATGATATCAAAACATCTCACCAGCTTAAGTACATTTTCATTTACATTACAATTGGGTTTGGCCTATAGATATTACATCCTATCACATCCTTTTGTGTGGATAAGGAAACCTCGGTTATGATTTTGAAACACGATCCTATATGGGCCAAGAAGGGAGAATACTATAATCTAAATCACCCACTAGTCTCTAGCCTTAATGGCTTATGTACATCACCGAACAATCTTCGTAAGTGGATATATACTTCTTGGGCTTATTTTTTGATGCCATTGATTAGGATCCATATATTCTAAAGGGTTTTCCTTCCTAGGATTTATCATTGAGTTTAATTTTTCACATGTTATAGACGATGGTTGTAACTGGTTCAAGTATGGGAGGGTTGACAAAGTGACCTATTTGGTGAATCGTACCTCACATTTAGGAGTGTTTCCCAAGTGGACCCCTCTCTAGGTCATGTGGATGGAGTGACATGGATAAGGGAAATACTTTTGGGCATGGGGTTCATGAAATACAAGGGGTTGTAGTGTCTCATTTATGGGTGCCTTGGTAGAGGGCGTGTTGCACCTTCGTTTTGAATGCAACCTTTTTCCAAGACCATTTATTGTCATTAATTTATTAAGGTCCAAACACTTGTTACTCCCTATGGAATTGATTAGCTTGGGGGGTAGTACCAAAGTGTCACTTGAAGGGAGAAGTACACATGGTTCCATGGGGGTATAGTCTATCTTGTAACACACCTTGTGTAAATCCCTCAACAAGTGGGACATTCATAATTATGTGTTTTCTTTTGAAGGTATTTGATTTTCCAGTAGAAGTGTTTCATTGCTCTCAATAACTCTTTGGGAGAGCATATAGAAGGTTCATAATAGGATTTTATCTTTTTCTAGCTACCTTCCCTTTGGGCCTTCATCCCCTTCTTCCCATGAAATGGGGAACAATCCCTTCTTGGGTCAGTACACCAACAATCCAAAAAGGTAAGGAGATGAGGGGATGAAGTATGGAAAGTGAAAATTATGGACGATAATGGCACGATGGCTCGTCAAGAGGACCTCCTAGTAGCACACCTATCCCTAAGGGTGACCCACTTACTAGGGCGCAATGTCAACCACCAAAGTGAAACAAGGGAAAAAGTACAATTTCCAAGAAAACACTACATAATCAAAAAAACAATTAAGATACAACAAACTCAAATTTCTCAAATATTGAAATGACACTCACCATAATACTTGACTTGTACCTCATGGAGCAAGACCCGATGTCTTCTGGAAGCCAACTGATGTGGTGGATACCCTCACGATGAACTTGGAACTATGGTGGTGAAGCGGATCTTTGTTTGTGCAAGTGGACATTGCTGGTCAAGTTGTCTCTCGATACTCCATGTCTGCAACCTGAGGGCCTCAAGACATCATCTCCTTAGTTATCCCTAGGATTTGGGGATAACAAAACTCATTCAGAAAACCTGTAGGTGAGGTGGATATCTGATATATATTCAAGCATGAAAGGTATTCTTTGCACAAAGTAGATTGATAATAAATATCATAAACCACATATGGCTATACTTAGAATTCTTTAATCATATTACAGATATTGCAAAAACATTCATGACAAATACAAAACAATAACAAATATCCTAGCTTGTTTACAAATGTGCAGAGAGTGTCATTCATGACAATATACAACATGATAGTAAATATTATAATTTGTTTATAAATGGTTGAAACATAAAATGATAAAATGAAATATGCAGAGGAATATTAAAGAAGGATAGATAACCTCAAATGGTAATGAGAATGGAAGTCACTATACTACTATTTAAAGATTAACACAAGTATCACAAACATATAAGATGTATGGAGGTCTTTAGGGATTAATGATATGATAAAATACGTGCTAGGCATTTGGCTAATGAATCTAATAATTTGAAACTCATTCATGAAAATTGTAGGTGAGGTGGAGATATATTCAAGCATGAAAGGTATTCTTTACATAAAGCAAACTGATAATAAATATCAAAAGCCATATATGGCTATACTTAGAATTCTTTAATCGTAGTATAGATATTGCATAAACATTTATGACAAGATACAAAATGATACTAAATATCATAACCTATTTATAAATGTTCAGAGAATACTTGCAATATCAATATCCACAAGGAAGTTGTATCATAACTTATTCATTAACTCTAAACATAAAAATATTGTAGATAGGATGTATAAATTCCATGAAATAAAAGAAATGGAATAAATAAGAAAGAAACAATAAAAAGAGATGAAAGAAACAAGAAAGAAACAATAAAACAAAGGAAAATTGGTTCTGCAACCATGTGTGGTGAATCCTTTGTTAGAAACCATGATATTCAATAATATAATGACCCCTTGGGATACAAATAAACTCAATATCTAGGCTATCAAAATTCCAACATTTTCTAAGTCTTGACTACTGCCTTTTATCCTTTTCTTGATTATTGATTTCTAGCCTCTTTTTGTGTAACTAATTTCTAAAATTAGAATGGGAGATAAGATGATTTGGGGCATATCGACACCTCAGGAAATTGGTGTCCTAATATTCCTACAAAATAATAAAATCGATGATATTTAACCTCCAACCATTCCAGTTTTAGTAACAATTTACTATTTGTCCTATCTCTCCCAAAGGTTGAGTAGATTTTGATGTTTTTTGTATTCTTACATGAACTTTAAAAACTAATCCTTAAACCCTTTGACATGATGCCAGTTGTCATTTTTTTTTAATATTTTACAAACTTGTGAAGGGGATTAGATCATTGTTTCTTTAGTCAATATGTAGCCACATCTACTCATTGGATCCACCATTTCTAAAGTTCTACTCATATCTCCAAATTTTGCAAATCCATAAATTATGGTGGTAAATTTCATGGTGATGGTCTTGATCAAGAGTTCTAATGGCATGGCCTATTCTAGCAAGTTTACAAAATGCATTTGAAATAATGTTATAAGCTACAAAATCAGGCGTGAAACCTTCTCTCATCATCTCTTTTAAAATAAAATGGCAAAGGCATTTGCATGGTCATTTGATTGCACATATCCATTAATCAACATTGAATACATATTTGTGTTGTGTTTTATACCATAAGCCTCCATTCCCTTACTCATCTCCATTTCTTTATAAGCCTATCACCTTTGGTATAGAGATTCATAAGACACCCATAGATGATAACTGAAGGCTCCATGCTTATAATATTTGGTAACAAACCCTTCTCTAATTAAATGAACTCTTTGTCTCATTAAAACTTTTTACACTGTTCTATAATGGGATTTCATGTCAATTATCTTACCAAGAATAGATTTTCTATCCTCTACATTTTCTAAAGAATTATGAAGTCCCTAATAGACCTCATTTATGCAAACAGACTAAAGGAGGATATGTGACCTGGGCCCGATATACTATTGAGAGAGAAAATTTTTGTGGAATGATATTCAAATGATCTATAATGAGAATGTTATATCACACACATCAACTGAACCGAGTTGTAATTGTTTTCTTCTGTGTCAGGGAGTACATTTGAAAAAGTGGACACATGCAGTTTTCACAATAGACATAAATATGTATAGTGAACTGTAAACTCTCTAAGAAAGGAATCCCACACCTTTAGACATGAAATAGTCATTTTCTCTTAAATGATAGCTAGCTTATCTAGAGTTTCCAGAAACTCGGGAGGATGATATCGATTTGTCCTTTTCACGTTGCTCATTTTGATCGAATTTGAAGGTACTCTTGTAGTAGATGTCATATATGTTAAGTGAAAAAAAAAGAGACAGTCAAGTAACTTGGATTTGGCACCTTCAGTTTCTTTTGTTTAGTGCTAATAAAAATCTAGTGGCATGCTTCCTAACAACAAAAGAGGGTGATGATGTGATTAATCGTCTCCATAAATATGATTGCACTCTTTCCCAATATTCTTGGGAGGATATAGAGTGACACAATTTTATCCTCATTAACACAATCAAACTTTTGGAGTTGCTTGGATGCAATGATGAGATAAGGAATGGTAGAAACAAACTGAGCCATTGCAACCATTCAATAGAAGATTTGAGTTATTCTATGATTAGCATTTCCCATCTTCCATAAAAATGTCAAAAAAATCAATTAATCCTTGGGATCCATCTTCCATTATCTCGTCATGATTAGCTACCCCAACAGATCCACCTTCCATTATCTAGTCATGACTAGCTACCCCTATAGATCCACCTCTTTGACTACCTCCAATAAATGCACCTTCAAGTAATAACCCACCTGAACCGCTTAGGGATTCTGTAATTTCAAAAACTGCTTCAAGAGGAGTTGTGATCATGTTTACATCACATAATAGGTAATTTATTTGATGTTTAAGTAATCTTGCACCAAATAAGTACGCACATGGTTCATCATAGATATTAAATTTAGTTCCTAGAAAATCATATCTTAGTTTTCATACATAATTATCATTACCTTGGTCAATATCTATTCAGATTATTCAAATATCTAGATTGTCAAAAGGTCCCTTATGCGATATGCACATTTTTATTCCTATATGCAAAATTATGATAATTGTGG
Organism: Picea sitchensis; assembly: GCA_010110895.2. Lineage (NCBI taxonomy): Eukaryota > Viridiplantae > Streptophyta > Pinopsida > Pinales > Pinaceae > Picea > Picea sitchensis. The sequence continues at coordinate 72,590 of SNQJ01S0052600.1, read as the reverse complement.
TTGAAGATTTCAACACTAGATACATGGAAAAAAGTATGGTTCAAACTCTAGCATTGTGGTTGAGGATTTCAACACTATTTTGAAAAACTCAGAGAAAAAGGGAGGTAATATAGTTCATGACCCCATGAGAGAAAGAATGAAGGACTTAATTTCTAATTGGGATATTTCATATGTAAAACCAACCAAAGGAAAGTATACTTGGAGTAACAAAAGAGTGAATCCTAGTTTCATTGCGGCTCGTTTGGATAGGTTTCTCATTCATAGTGATTTTTAATCTCTAATTATATTATCTCTTCTAAAATCATGCATTTTGTTGTCTTCAATCATAAGCCTATTGGTCTAACCTTTGAACCGTTAGAAAATTTTTGGGCCCATTCCTTTTATATTTAACCCTCTCTGGCTTCAAAAGGAGGAAGTTCTAACTCTTTTAGAGGATACTTGGGAGAAACCAATTACAGGGTCTCCAAACTATATCTAGGAATCTAAACTAAAGGCAGTCAAACAGATTCTGAAATATTGGGTTAACATATTATATATTCATGTTGAGAAAGAAAGGAAAGGATGCCAAAAACAACTATAAGGAATAAAAAAAAATGGAAGAGGAGGAGGTCACTGAGCACATGTTATAGGAAGAAAGAGACACGAGCCAAAATTTTCATGCGGTCTTTAGAAAGGAGGAAGAGGAATGGTGATTAAGATCGTGGAGCCTTTGGTTGAAAGTGGGAGATAGAAACACTTTTTTCTTTCACAATAACACTAAATCATGGGGGCATAGGAATACAATTAAAATAATGTACTTAGAAAGAGGGTAGAAGATAGAATATTTCACGAAAGTGAAATAAACATCTAGGAAACACTTTGAATAACTTTATGGAATAGAGGAAGAAGAAGATAGAGAAAAAACCAAAGAAATCATGGAACACATTGACTAGACTATGAACATATTGGTTTTTGTTGTAGAGTCTTTTTTGAGCATGGGCATGTAGAAACTTCCTCTATGAAGTCAAAGGATTTTCAATATAATAGGGATAAGAATAAAAAATCTTATTGTTGGAAATCTCAAGCTAAGTGCAACAACCCACAAACTACACCTAACAAGAAACTTGGGCCTCAACCTAGAGTGAAGAAGACATCCCAAAATGGAGGTGCCTACCCTTTCGTCCAAGACACACCAAACCATTATCTTATTAGGGAGGAAGGATCAACCTTCAACATAGCCTATGATTTTAATTTTGGATCCACTCAAGGGCATGATGAGAGAGATCCACATAGGGAGAATGTCACATTAGGGCACAAGGTCCTGCGACCATACAGAGTTGCACAAGGGGTAGAGAGCATGTAGGTAGAGTTGGGAGTCCTATGTTCATACAACCATATGGTCTATCATGGGAGTGGTTTCTTGGACGCTTTAATTCTTATAAGGGTGGATCAAATTCTTTTGTACTTAGAGGGAGATCACTAGTTTGGGACATTGAAGAAGAGCTTCATGTGTACGCAATGAGGATTTGTTCTCCACTAGAGTATTTTCCTTTGAATTGTGGATATTTAATTGGATCTAGTTGGAATGTTGTGTCCTAATTGATTGGAAAGTTTGAAGGGGTTATAGAACCAAAAGTTAACTCACAAGAAGAATGGTCACCATTATCTTCAAGTAAATTGTCGGATTCAATTGTTCCCAAAATGATTTGGTTCTCATTTTTTATGTGGATACCAAGAACCAGATGGTTGAAATGAATTAAGATGTGTAGGTTGAGGGAATTTCAATTGAACTAGCAATGGTTTCAAAGGAAACACTACCTGGCGTAGAAAATGTTGGGGGGGGGGGGTAAAATTGCAGAATTAAAATGGCTTGAAATAAAATGACATGAAGCAATTAAAAATATTGTAATAACTTGCTTGAAACTACTAAATGAACTTGTAAACTACTATAGAAATGAGAATATCATATAAAAGAGGGTTCTTTTCATTCCCTTGAGTGGGACCTACTCAAGGTCTCTACAAGAACCCTTGGTGAAACCATAAGTTCTCGAAAATGTAGTCTCCTTATTAAGAAATTTAAATCATGACAACAGTGTGTCCTCTACAATTTGAATTCACTATCATAATTATGAAAGTATTATTCCAAAGACAAACTATGTACCAATCATTAGATCAAAACCTCAATCATGCTTAAATTCATATAAAATAAAAATTAAACCAATGTATATCACATAAACTCATCAACTCAATTACTCATAAAATTCAATATGCATGGGGAGATAAATGGTCCTAGAAACATGCCAAAGTAGATTTGTAGGTTCAATATTTCAATGGTTTATCAAAATATGTTTATGTGTTTATATATTATTGCACATCGACTTATAAAATTACTTATATCTCAAAAATATATTGATAGGTCACAACCTAGCAAGACACCAAATTGATGTATGAAACTCGCTTGTTTGTGGGACACTGAATAATACCTCTATGCATCCCACAAACATAGGGGTCTCATACATTAATTTGATGCTAGTAATGTCCTAGAAATTATGAATATATTAACAATAATCAAAATTGTATTTTTACATTTTATGTCTCCATAAGTTCTACATTGAGTTCTATACTTTAAAAAACACGTCAAAAACCTTACCTTATCATTTTCGTTTCGCCAGATCCATTAGCCCATACAAATTGATAAGAGTTTTCCATTAGATTCATTTCCATCACCAAGACTTGCATGAATCATAAAAGAAAAATTCTTTATATGAGTAAATAATATATAAGCAAATAAGTAGGCTTAGTTATGTAAAATACTCTAGAAGAAACTTAAGTGGTCGCATACCTTAATGAGATTCTCTTTGTTTCAAGAATATGTTATTCTCTACTGAACATGGCCAACCACGTGAAGGTGGAAGCTCATATGGACCCTCCCCCCCACATCGCTCTTTATTCCCCATACCCAACAAATGATTTTGTTTATATAGAAAACATATAGACATTCATGCATAACTAGGATAGTCATCAAAACATATGAACATATAAAAATTGAAGCATAATTTTGTAATTCATATAAAAAATGTTTCATACTAGCAACATTGTTAAACATCCAAATACAAGTCATGAATTTATACATCTATTTTTTCTTTGATTTATGTTTTTTTACATTCATAAAATTGATGATTGGGATATCATAATCATCCTTTGACACTGTATTTATTGCACCCTATCCTTCTATTGTTTTTGTTTCCATGAACTCATGTACCATACTTATGGTACGTCACTGAGAAGGGCGTGGAGGCATCTGTGCAGGGGCATGAACTGCAACAAATAAAATGATCATATTGATATGTTAAAATATAATTGAAATAACTATTTCATTATTTTGATTAACATTACAATATTTCTCTTTACCTGTCTGTGTAGCTGTGACAATTGTGTTAGTGACATTTCCTGCGCAGGGATGTTTTCCTCTCTGATTTGAGACCTCTAATGTAAACACGAGCGAGCCTGATCATGGACACAAGGAACAGCGAAGGAAATCTAGACCGTCCACCTGAGAAGGGACGCATGGCAAGAGATCGGCATCATCGGGAAATTCCCGACAAGAAAGCGCCCATCGGAGAACTTGAAGCCATCGGGATATTGGGGATCTTGGGGACGAGTAGTTCGTGCACTTCAAAAAGGCAAACCACGAAACCCCGATGGATATGGTCAAGGGCATGTGGTGGTGGTCACTTGGACCAGGGCTGTAATGTCCCCACTTTGGGACATCATCACAGTGCAGAGGGTTATGATGACCAGAGTAGCCAGATGGAGGTTATAGTGAGTACAGGGGTATTTGAGAGGCATTGTGGGGTCCAGCTTACATTGATGATCATATTCCATCATTATGATCCATTCCGCACAGGTTGGCTTTGGTTTCGTTGCATTCCGACGATTTCCATGATTTTGACTATTTTGAGCCATAAGTCAATGGTATTCACTGAAGAGGTCATTTTGGGCATATTACTTGGAGGAACCTCTCAGTGTAATAGCTCATTGGAATCGAGAGGAGAAACACTACAAGATGGGATGTCTAGAAGTGACTTTTAGTGGCCAGGGAAGCCACAAGGAGAGATAAGGAGCTTCTCAAAGGTAAAAAGGTTAATTAATTAATTAAAGTGATTTAATTAATTAATTAAATATTAATAAAATGAAAGTCACTTTGGAGGGACAAGG
>SNQJ01S0052600.1:36638-58283 GCA_010110895.2 Picea sitchensis | reverse complement strand
ATTTCTTTTTGCTATCTTGGCCATTCCACCGTGTGCGAATGGTGGGGCCAAACAACTCCAATGCTTTGTCATTTAAGTTTCTATAGAAAACATTGTTTCCTGCAGAAACATGTTATCCATTAATTTATAATAATCTCAACAAACGTCTATTTCAATTTCATAATAAAAATGAATCAATTAATTAACAAATACCTGCAATCTTCTGAATCTTGATCGAAACACATGCATCATCCACCAAAAAGGTGAGATCTAGTGATCCTATGCTTTTAATTCTTGCCGCTCCATGAATATCTTCCTCTCCATATATAGTACATTCATCTGCGGAGTCATGTGGAGTCCCAGGCTCCGGCTCATCATGCTCCGGCATGTCATGCTGGTCAACATCATTGCACTCATCAATGGATTTGAGAGGAACCTCAGGAGGGTAAAAAATCCTCACTTGTACTTTTTTATGTCAACTTTTTTTTTACATTGGACCATCACTGCTACCTATAGTAGTTGCAGGCTCGGTAGGTTCCCGGGGCACGGGGTTTAAAAACTCCTAAAAATGGAAAACTTTACTTTATCATATCATATTGAAAATATAAAACAAAAAAACATATATGAAATTTTCACAGCTGATAAAAATATGTGAAGATGCCACTTACCCCAAAATTAGTTATTAGATTTTGTAGCTCTGCAATTCTTTCCATGTCCTCCTGTGTCAGGGGTCTTTTGCAAAACAAACCTAGATATTATATGTTTTCCTTCTTCAAGGCCTTCACGATAGTTTCTATTGGGTCAGTGGAATACAATATTTCATCCTCATCAATATCCTCAATGGGCGCCTTCCCACGTTAACCATGCCACAATACATTGATGAATAAAATTAATGAGATGAACTTTAACATTTGAGAAATTTAGTTATTGTAGTCATACGTTATTACTATATTTAACATTTACCTACTAAGGCACAGTAGGTGCCTTACCACGGTCACCCTGGAAAGATGTAGTGGGTGATTTTCCACGGTCACCATGGACAAATGTTTTCGCAATAAATCAATCAACAAAAGTTATGAAATTCACCTATAACATTAAAAAATTGAAATATTGTAGTAATTTCAGAAATTTAGTTGTTGTAGTCATAAGATGTTACTATATTTAACATTTACCTGTTGAGGCACAGCAGGTGCATTTCCATGGTCACCCTGGACAGATGTAGCGAGTGATTTTCCACGGTCACCTTGGACAGAAGTTGACACAATAAATCAATCAACAAAAGTTATGAAATTCATCTGTAACATTAAAAAAATGAAATATTGCAGTAATATCATAAAATAAATAATGAAATTTTAGAAATGTAGTAGTTGTAGTCATAAGTTGTTACTATATTTAACATTTACCTACTGAGGCACAACGGGTTCATTTCCACGGTCACCCTGGACAGATGTAGTGGGTGATTTTGCACGGTCACCCTGGACAGAAGTTGACACAATAAATCAATCAAAAAAAGTTATGAAATTCACCTGTAACATTAAAAAAATGAAATATTGCAGTGATATCAGAAAATAAATAATGAAATTTCAGAAATTTAGTTGTTGTAGTCATAAGTTGTTACTATATTTAACATTTACGTGTTGAGGCACAACGTGTGCATTTCCACGGTCACCCTGGACATATGTAGCATGTGATTTCTCACGGTCAACCTGGACAGATGTTGACACAATAAATTAATCAACAAGAGTTATGAAAGAAATTGTAACATTAAAAAAATGAAATATTACAGTAATATCATCAAATAAATAATGAAAAATGAAATATATGCGGTAAAAAATTGAAATATTGCAACGATAAATTATAAAAATGATTGATCAAAGGTTGAGTTGAATGGTATGTAAGATATTTACCCCCATAGCCACACCCTCTCCATCTATTCGATTTAAGTTGTAATCCATCAACAACTCTTCACCTTGAACTATTGTTTTTGTTGCACATACAAATATACGATTTCCTTCGCGTCCCTCAAATATGAAATTCAATTTCTTAGTTGTTTCCACTGGTCATGTACTATTTATAAATCCCACAATGTTTCCAGAATATTTTGTACTTCCATCAATATACATATTTTCCCCTTTATTTTGATTGTTATCTACTAGTTGTATATAATTTGCGGAAACTCCGTATCTCCGCATACTTCGCATATATCGGACCAACATCAACCAGTGATTGTAATTTTATAATGGTCCAACATACTCCATCAATTCAGTTACAGTTCCATAGCCAACCTTTATTCCATCCATGGAAAATAACCCCAATCCATGTAAGAACGAAGGAGCAATGCGATACATCCTCCCACTGATGAAGAAATCTATGTCCACTTCAGGTAGATCCTTAGGTTCCCATCGTTGCACTAGATGTCTATGCCTCAAGGGAAACTCAATGTCACCTATTCTCTTAGAATCATAATTACATGACCCTCCACTGGAAATAAAAAATTGCATGCGTATATGAAATATTTTCCTTACCTTTTTAGATCTAGTTGATCTAGAACTGGTATATCTAGTACAACATGTCTCACTTTTAACCTCTCTAAGTATATCTTGATCATCACTCGAGGAATATAGAGCCGAGAGATACCTATTTGGTGGTACCTACACTCGTTAAAACAAGAACATAAGTTATCTTTCAAATATAAGTTTGTGGTAACAACACTTGAAAAAATGAGAAGATAAGTTAGCGAGCAAATATTTAGGGAACCCATGTTTTGCTTGGAGAATATAATTGCTTCTACTCTATGTAAAAAACTTATTGGGGTCCCTTTTTACTTTTTTCATATCATACTTAGCATCCCATTATTGTTATCTTGGTACGCTTTGGGGTGTGAGTCTTATATTTTATAGAATGGCATTAAAGTCCCAACATTAAGGTGTATGAAATCATTAGGATAGAAAGAGGCATTAAAGTCCCAACATTAGGCTTGGGAATTGATGTAGATAGGGTGATGAAGGAAATGCAGCCTTAGTGAGGATATTTAGGGTCTATGATACTAAAAAATCTTATTGGATGACACTTTTATTGATGATACTAAAAAAGCTTAGTGGATACTCAACAAGATAGATGCTTTAGAATTAATGAATGGTTGGAGGATACTCAACAAGATATATGATTTAGAATTAATGAATGGTATCCCAAGGGTGCTAAGGCTTCATCTAAATATGGGTCAAGTGACAAGTTTCAATGACAAGGCAAGATATAAGTTATATGACAAAGTAAAAATTTTCTTGCAACAAGTGTAAGTGCCAATATAAGTTGAAGGAAAGGACAAACTCTTATATGAAACAATATATGCTTGCACTAATGAAGATAGGTACATTAACACACTAGTAAATTTGGGTCATTTTGCGACGACTATTTCGACTCTCTTGTGACGTTATGTCATGGATATTGCGACAAATCTTGGGTCTCCCAAACGTTGCTTCACGTGACATGGCAAGTGCGACGAACCTGAAACAACATCGCAAGAGTCATGACACTAGGGAGTTGTCACACAAGAGACAAAGAAGAGATATCGTCACACGATAAATAAAGAAGGGATATCATCGCCAGAGTGACAAAGTAGGGAAATCGTCGAAAGCGCGACAAGGAAGGGAAATCATTGCAAGAGTGACTAGCGATGAAAATCATTGCAAGAGAGACAAGGTAGGGATATCGTCGCAAGAGCGACAGGTTAGAGAGATCATTGCATGAGCGAAAATATAGGGAGATCGTCGCACGAGTGACAATATAGGGAGATTGTCACAATAGAGAAAAGATGAAGAATCTTGTGACGAATGAGTTATCGAAGGGATTGTCGCAAGAGCGACGAGTACAAGGTATCTTGTGATGAAATTGCTATACAATTTTTCGTCGATTGTATAACAATTTCGTCGTAATATTTCTTGAGGACGTTTCTCTTGTGACGACATATATTTATTTAAAACAAAAAAAAAACAATGCCCTTATTCACAGTATGTTGAGCCAATTATAAAACGATTTTTGAGAAAAAAAAAATTCCAAACATCTATAACATTCATTAATAAAAATTCACTAATAAAACACAAGTATAATATTGAACTAAAATATACCCTAAGAAATACTGAACCATATAAAAAACTATATATAGTGATAATAGTTAACAACCAAGCATTTAAAAATAATGGTGTTTTTAAGCACACATAAGGAAATGTTTTATTGGCCCTCAACAAGTTTTGAGGAAACATTGGCCAGGTTTGACCACTTTTGTACATCGACAGGTTGGTCAAAGATGGAACGCCCAGGTGGAACTGAGATCACGGGATCTCACTTGTTTTGTGGACCCAGCAAGGGCTTCACTAGGGTTTTGGGTATTAGGGTTTAGGGGATGTCGGCCCATGGGTTTACCCATGTTTAGGCCTTTTTTTAAGGGATGTAAAAGTATAAATAAGAAGGAATGTGTAGAAGTAGCGATGTAAAGGGATAATAAAGTGGTGCAAGTAGTTAAGTGCAAGAGGCAAGTAATTATGATTTTCTTCGTGCAACAGACTGTGTATGTAAGGCTTTGTGCGTAATAGAGGAGTTGGCTTTGTGACTTGACCTGATTGTGGGAAGGTGGATTTGGTGCTTAGTGCATAGATCACCTATCTAGTGTGAAGCTTGGCTTTGTGGCTTAGTGAATAGGAGCGGATGGATGTAAGAGATTGAAGAATACTAAAGAAGAAGAATTTGTTGGTGGATGTAGCCTCACACTGGGGTGAAACACGTAAATATTGTGTTGATGGTTTGCTTTGTACTATAATTTTTATGTTGTGAATATTCTTAGGGCATCGAATGTTATGAATGTTTAATGATTTGTATATGTTGAATGTGTTATATTTGACTTATGATGCTAAGTGCGATGTGTATTTTGTCATTATTACTATGTCGATTTATACTTAGGGTTTGTTCTGCAATGTGAATAAAGTTGATAACTAATGCATGTTGTTCTTAAGCACTCTGTGAAGTAATTGTAATCATAGATTTGTTTCCCATCTTGGTTACAGACACCTAAGTCCTATAAACCCCCCTTGCATCTACCTCGGGTGAGACTTCACCTACTTTGTAGGTGTTGCCGAAAGGGCCGATAGTTAGGGTTTTATTGGTGTGTTGTTGAATCGTTGAACCATGGATTTTCCCCTGTGCCAACAAATGGTTATGTTTTCAAGATGAGAGTAAGGAAGAGTTACAGTCCTATTATAAGATGAGTGACAAAGACATGGAACAAATCACGAAGGAGTGGCCGACATAGTTTCTAGTACCGGTTGATTATGTAGAATTCTCTGACCCTGACATCATAGGAAGCCCCTTGGTCACCCGGTTCGAGCATGCTGGACATACCAGTGCAAAGAAGAAAAATAAAAAGGAGGAAGTTCAGAACATAGACACTGATGAGGAGGACAACGCCTCAGAAGAAATTAGACCTGGCTCACCCACAGGAGGAGGAGGAGATGAAGAAAATCAAGAAGTAGGAGCGGAAGAAGGAGAAAAAAAATGAGAAGTAAAAGATACACCACCAAAGGATCCCCATACCGAGGCAGAGACATCAAAGAAGAGGAAGGTTTCTCCACAGAAACCTTCAGCAAGAAGGAAGACCTGCTCCAGTAAGCCCCAGTTAGAGGCTACGCTCATGGAGGATGGCATCAGTCTAGTCTGCAAAGAAATGGAGGATGCGTCTGAGGACATATTACATAGATATGGCATGAAGCAAGAAGATTTGTACATAAGAGTTGAGAAGAAACTGAAGGAAATTCAACGAGTCATTCAATTGAGCCACACAGTATCTATTGCGCCTTCCTCGTCAAATACTACAGACTTGGGGGATGAGCTAGCCCAACTTCAAAGAATTGCAGATGCAACAGAGCCTTGGCTTCAATGATTCCAAGAAGAAAAGGAACATTCCACAGAAGCCCTGAATAAAAAAAGAGGAGATCTTGGAGAAGATACGAGTTGCGCGATACTGTGTAACTACATATGAAAATGAGAAAGATGAGTTTTGGGCGATGCTCGAGGAAGAAAAAGTGAATATACAGAGGGAAAAGGACCAACTTCTCGCATAGAATATTGCAGTCAAAGAAGTGGTGAGAAAATAAATTCGCTCTGTGCCAGGCTTGGCACAGGAGGAACATGAGGCAGTCGAGGTTCAAGTGATGAAGCTTGTTGATGCCATCCAACAACTTCAAGCACGAGTAACGGAGTTGGAGATTCAAGCAGTACCAAGCACTCCATAGGAAGTATGCGATTAGAGGGAGGAAGCCACTAAGAGAACAGTGGAAAGGATCAGAGTCCTCACCTCAAAATGCAAGCAACTAAGCAATAGAAGTGCTCAAACCTATGAACGCCTCACAGAAGACCCAGAACTTAGGAAGTTGGAAGCGTGGCTACAGGAGGTGAAACATCAGACATTGTTAGTACAAGCGTAGATGAAGTCACTCACTGTAGTCGAGAGAATGAAGAAATCACAAGAACAATGCGCGGTCTAGCAGTATATTACTGCCATCCAGGGCAGAGTAATGGAAGTCACACATAGGCTACAACTGGTGCAGGATGAATCATGTGCGGTGTTTGAAGAGATCGAGGGACAAGGTTCACAACTGGACCAAGTGGTTGTGACAATGGAACAACACCTGGAAAGGCCTATTACAGAGAAATTGCTCTAGGAGTTTGTTGAGCAGGAGGCTCAGGCGAAGTAGTAGGTCGAGGAGCTTGAGCTAAGATTGAGGCCTTCGAAGCAGCATTGCCTAGATCTGAGTGACTCGGGACGAGTCACAAGTGAGTGTTGGGGGCCTGTTGGCCCTCGACCAAATTTTGAGGAAAATTTGGTCAGGTTTGACCACTGTTGTACTTCAACAGGCTGGTCGAAAATGAAGTGCCTAGGTGGAGCTGAGATCGTGGGATCTCACTTGTTTTGTGGACCCAACAAGGGGTTCACTAGGTTTTTGGGTATTATGGTTTAGGGGATGTCAACCCATGGGTTTACCCATGTTTAGGCCTTTTTGTAAGGGATGTAAAAGTATAAATAAGAAGGAATGCAATGTATAAGTAGCGATGTAAAGAGATAATAAAGCAATGTAAATAGCTAAGTGCAAGAGGAAAGTAGTTCTGAGTTACTTCGTGCAACAGACTATGTATGTAAGGCTTTGTGCATAATAGAGGAGTTGGCTCTGTGCCTTGAACTAATTGTGCGAAGGTGGATATGGTTCTTAGTGCACAGATCACCTGTCTAGTGCGAAGCATGGTTCTGTGGCTTAGTGCACAAGAGAAGATGGATGTAAGAGATTGAAGACTAATAAAGAAGAAGCAGTGATTGGTGGATGTAGCCCCACACTTGGGTGAACCACACAAATCTTGTGTTGATGGTTTTATTTGTGCTATAATGTTTATGTCGTGAATCTGCTTAGTGCATCGAATGTTACAAATGATAGATAGATTTATGAATGTTTAATTATTTGTATATGTTGAATGTGTTAGATATGACTTATGATGCTAAGTGCGATGTGTATTTTTTCATTATTACTACGTCGATTTATACTTAGGGTTTGTTCTGCGATGTGAATAAAGTTGATAACTAATGCATGTTTTTATTAAGCACTATGTGAAGTAATTGTAATCACAGATCTGTGTCCCAGCATGGTTATAGACACCTGATTCCTGTAACCCCCCCTGTCTCTACCTCGGGTGAGACTTCACCTGCTTCGTAGGTGTTGACGAAAGGGTCGGTAGTTAGGGTTTTCTAGGTGCGTTTTTGAAGCGTTGAACCCTTGGTTTTCCCCAGTGCCAACATGTTCTCTAATTTAAAATGGTGTCATTAGTCATTTTGTTGTACTTATGATACTAGCTCACAACTTCCTACTCTATTTTCACCTTTTAGATTTTTTAACCTATGTTTTGATATGAATGTGAACAATGATTTGATATTTCAAATCTGATATGAAAGACAACAATGAAAATTCTATCATCTAGGAATCCGAATTTTATGCAACTTGTGTACTAAAGTGGATGACTGATGAAACAATAGTCCGAAAAGTCAAAGATATTATTTTTCGATGTTAGTTTCCTTTCCTGTTTCCTGAGACTTCCCCATTTCCTAGAGTTTCCCACATTTTGTGTTGTTTTCTGTAATATGTCTAGCCCATGTTTCCTTCTCTAGGTGGGTTCCATTTACAATTCAAGGACACTGACAATTGCAGATAAATAATAAAACGATATTTTCCACAATAAATGAAAATTTTAAAGTTATATCTGGCAGGGCACATGGAGAACCAAGACACAATATTCTATTTAACTATCCAGATTATGAATCAACAGTTGCACACAAAGAAAAATTAATCCTTTTCCATAACTCATCACGTTTGTCAATGACAAGTCGGGAAACAATTATAGTTGTGTAGTGGATAACTGCATTGACATGATCTTCTTTACAATGTTAAAATATGACTAGATCAAAGTTAAAAATAACAAATAGGCTTTAACATGGTTTCACATATAATTAACATCGCATTATAACAATTGGAGTGCATTGATGGGGGTCACAAATAATCAAAATTAGTGATTTTAAAGGGAACCACAACTTTTGGGTGGTATATCTACACTATATGCATGCACATAATGGGGTAAATATCTATGATAACCTCTTTTGGTCAATTTCAAGGTTTAACTAGGTCGATTCCAACAAGTTTGAGGTCATGTGATGATGGAAAGGGGATTCAAATGAGGGTTATGCATGCCAATTGTGATGTATTCATGTGTAACTACTAAAAATGGTGCAAGTGATCAATTTTAAGGTGATAACAACCTCATCCTCAACACTATAGCCTATTTATGAATGTCACCTACAATTATACATGTGTAGGATTTGTCAACTATTTTGGGTGAAACAAGGTGCTATGATTGCACACTAAGGAGGTACTCCAAGTGAAGTTGTTGCATGGATAGAGTGTTGGTAAGCATGTGAAACATAAGAAAATTGTTTCCATGCTAGGAACCAATTGGTCCTAGTAGAAGGAGGTCATTCACACATCCTCTTGTGGAATTTCTACATGATAGAATAGCTTGTTGGAGTCACACTGAACAATAAATCGAGAATTCTACTTGGATTCATTAACTTCCAAGATAGATTGTATCCAAGTCTGAAAATGCAAGAGACTTGCACTATAACGATGGGAATGAATTATGAGTGAAGAATTGGATCTTAATATTTCTTACAACTTAGAGTCAATGAGGATACTTTTTTAATGAAGGAAAAAGAAAGCTAGGAACTAGAGATAAATCCATAGCAAGAACTCGAGCTAGTAATGAAATCCAACATTCATAGTTAGATCCATGTTCAAGAGAAACAAAAAAATGGCACATTGTTCTAGAGTGGTCCTCTAATATTTTGGATTCCAAAAAGCCTCTCAATGGGGAGGGCTGATTTGAAATGGATATGAACACGGGAATGATTGTAAGAATCAATACCTACAAGTGTAATTTAAAAATTGATGAAGGTTATATAATAAAGGACAATGTAAATTTTATAAATTAAATGAGACAAAGAAAGAAAAGTAAAACAAAATAAAATAGAAAAATGAAAATAGGAGCAAAGGAGAGAGAGCGCAATGGGAACTAAAAGGTCATTCTCTTTGCCTTCCCATTACCCCCAAGATCTCCTATTTGTCCTTGTGACACGACTCTCAAAGATTATTTTGGCCAAAGAGGAAAGTATTCACAAAGATCCATGAGTTACATTGAAACCAAAGATTCTCAAAATGAGAATTGAGTAACCATTTATATTTGTTTTTCCCATTTGGGTTTATAGAGTAAACATTATGTCATTGTGTGACATCTCATTTATGTTAAATTAATGGAATATAAGTTGGATTGGAGTTTAATTAAAAGAACAATAAACTTGTGAAGGTATTGTGAATTATATTCTAATGGTTGGTGAAAACTAATTTGAAGCGTATGTACATGTCAATGATAAGAATGGGTATTGGTTTATTGAGCTAAGTTCTTGGCTATCCAAACACAACAAATAAAAATGATATCATTATGATAATTATTATTTCTTTGAATTGGGATAGAGACATTTGTGTTTCAATGTTGGGAGCATAAAGGTTGAGTAGAGCTTGAGTGTTCTAGTCTATATAGATATATTTATCTCTTGGAGTGACATATTGTGTTTGTTGTTGGAATAAAATTTATTATCTTGGAGCAACTCACTAATTCTTGATACTAGAGCCTTGTATATTTTGTTGTTGGGATGTTGATGACAATTGTATTGTTGGGTTTCATAATATTGTGGAGAGAGATATCACATACCTTTGTGAGTGTAGCATTTCCAAGATACAACCATTTTTTTACAATAAGAGATTAGCACTCTATCACTCCATTTAACCTTTTACTTTATGTTTGTATCCAACTAAATGTGATTTTTTAAAAAGAGAGAGGTGAATGAAAGAATTAGAGAAGGGATTGTTCATTCATGAGGGATTTTTTCCCAAACAAAATTGGTGTGTGTTTTATTCAATTGGATTTTGATAACAAAACATTTCAAACACAAGAACTCAAGACTTGAAGGAAAGAAGCATATCCAACCCTTGTGTGCCTACCTGGTGACAATACCAATCTAAATACTTATATCTTTGTATAATTTTGAGAGTAAAGAACATAAATTTGATATGACGTCGAGATGGTTCAAGGTAAAAGACAACAATGTAATAAAAAAAAAATAATACAATCCTTGTTTCGTAAGAGGAATTTCACTTAAGGATTTCAAATTTTTATGTTCTCTAGAAATTATTAACCTTTCCAAGACATAAGAGGTGTAAACATGGTGACCTTAGTATGCAAGAAATCTACCTTATTCAACCCATCTATGCTCCCTACTCAGACTATCCATTACACATCCCATCTCACGCCTTGAAAATTATGACTCTCATCCAAAATATCTCTTCACTAATTTAAGGCGCAATATAAATTTTTGAACATCTATTGTAAGCTCAATCTCAAGGAAGACTCCTAGAACTACATGCTACAAATTTTTGGTAACAAATCTCAAGGTTTTTGGCAGTTTTTGGTAACAAATTTGAAGGTTTTTGACAATTTTTACAAAATATATTAGGAGTGAATATCCACCATTTAAGTCATTGATCTCAAGATCAAATACATGAGATAAATTATTGAAGGACTAACTCTCTTCAACAAATACTCAGTTTATATTATATAATGTGAAGAAAAACTAAGTAGGCACATTAATGTGACTACACGGTCACCTGGCATTTTCTAAGTCTTACACATATCCATGTAACCATTCTCCAATGCACAAACCAACAATATTGTTAAGAACCAAACATCAATATAGCATAGAAAAACCTCAAGAAAAGTACTCAACGCCTTGAAAAAGAGATAATATCAGATAATAAGCCTCTTCGAGGGGGCAACCTCCTTTTACCCCACTTAAATGTTCAAGTACCAGATGTAATAAGTCTTCTGGGGCAAACTCCCTACCACCCTAAATGTTCAAGTACCCATGATCTGTGTCGAAAATAAGGTCTCCTTTGGTATATAGGACTAGAGGGTTTTAAATGGCCCAAAATGGCAACAAAATAACATTAATAATCTAAAATCTGCACCGAATGGCCTAAAGCCATATAAATAAAATAATATCTAATATGCCCTAATTATGTGGTGCCGAGCCAATATTAGGGCTTAATTTGCCCCTCCCCTTGAGACAAGCGCTGTCCGTACTGAAAGGTAACTCTGATGTTTCAGATAAAACTAATGGGCGGAATTCACCGGTAGCTCTCCATTTAATGAGATACTCAAAATGGATCTATTCCTCAGCTTCATTAATTCTTGTGTCGTTGATGGCTTCAGGCTCCAATGTCATTTTTCCTTCCTCGCCAAGTTCCGACAATATAGTTTGAATCGATATTAAGTTCACCCATAACTTTATTTACATGAAACATGTGGAAACTCCGGTGTACTTCCATGAAGACGCGTGTATTCCACCAGCGCTATAGTACCCAAACGTATCTTTGATCCGGCTCTCTAAAAACCCTTGTTCCTGAAACGTTGTAGAAAAAAGTTAGAAATCTACCGTGTTCCTGTATGGGGTAAATAAAACCTCTATGACCTTGAGTTCTATAATTATATGTTAAGAACCAAACATCATTATAGCAAACCCCCAAGAAAATAATTACTCAACACCTTGAAAAATAGTTAATATCAGATAATAAGCCTCTACAAGTAAACCTCCTTTACCCCACTTAAATGTTCAAGTACCGATGATTCAAAATGAAAACCGTCTCCTTTGGTATATAGGAGACTAGAGGTCAACTGGCCTAAAGTCGACATAAATAAAATAACATTTACTAATCTAATATCATACAAACTAATGGCCTAAAGTTTCCATATAAATAAAACACACAATAATCTAATATGCCCCAATTAAGGGAAAATGAGCCAATATTAGGACTTAAAAAAAATACTCTCACGAATCACGACATAGTATCCCTCTTTATGATACCTTAATGCAGGACTTGCTGATAGGTAGTTTTCAACACTTATTTTCCTTATGTTGCATAACTCATATAGAATTATTGCTATATTAGATTAGGTTCTATAATATTATAGGTCCATAGAGTGAAAGTAAATTCAAGGACCTATGTTTAGTCTCAATAAGACATCCTTTGAACACCTTACAATGTGAGTAGAGCCCATATTAGAAACCGATTTCCTCCACTTCAACACCATGATGATCAAGGATCAAATTTCATGTGGCATATATAGAAGACTACAATCAGCATGGGTGAGGAAATAATTTCGGCCTCCCTGCGTCGCTTTAAGCATAGGATGAACATGAGTCAGTTGAGGTTCAAGTGTTGAAGCTCATTGAGGCCATCCAACAACTCTAAATCAAGGGTAATGGAGTTGAGGATTCAAGAAGTACCTGCTAACTTCGTGAGGGAAGCGGTATGTGATTAGAGGGAGGGAATCCAATAAGAGTGTTGAAAGTGACTTCTAGTCCCTACCCCGCACGCGCTAAGAAATAGAAGTTCTGACCTACCAATGCCTTGCATGTATTAATCTAACTTAGGAAGTTAAAGGCATATTTGAGGGGCTAAAATACCGTGCAATCACATAAAGCGACAGTCACTCAACGGCTCCAGAGAGAGTGAAGAGATCACAAGAACAATGTGTATCCAACAAGTATATTAACGCTTATCCGTGGTAAAGAAGTACGAAGTCAGACAGAGAAAGTTATAAACCGCAGATGAATCTTGCAATGCTTCGAAGAGATCGAGGGACAAGGTTTGCAACCCGGACCCTGTTGGTTGTGACAATGGAACAACCTCGAAGGGCTTCCATAAATAAATTGATCCTGTGAGTTTGCTTGAGAAGGAGGTTCAAGCAAAGCATTAGGGGTCGCAGGTGATCTTGAGCTAAGGCCCATGTCTCTAAAGCGATTGCTCAGATCCGCACCGCCATTCGTGTGAGTGTTGGGGGTTTGTTGGCCCCTGACCAAGTTTCGAGGAACACATGGTCATATTTGACCCACTTTTACCTGCCAGTCTTTAAAATGCAGCACCGAGGGTGGAGCCGAGATCATGGATCTCACTTATTTTATGGACCCAACAAGGGGTTCACCAGGGTTTTGGGTATGGATTTAGATGTCGGCCCATGGGTTTCACCGGCTGTTTAGGGCTTCCTTTGTATGGGACAAAAGTATAAATGAGAAGGAAATGTAATGTAAGGTGAAGGAAGTGTAAAGAAAGATAAGAATGTGGTGTAAGTAGCTAAGTGCAAGATGAAAGTAGTTCTAAGTTGCTTCAAAAAAGCCCATTCATGTAATGTTAAGGCTTTGTGTTTGATAGAGGAGTTGGCTATGTGTCTTGACCCCGATTGTGTGGAAGGTGATATGGTGTTTAGTTCACGATCATGTCCAAGGCGGCACGGCCTGCAATGAAAGCATAGAGTATTGATGTAAGAGATTGAAGACCACAAAGAATAAGCAGTCATTGGTGTTTATGTTAAGTCACCTCGATTGGAGAGTAAAGCACAGCCCACTGGCTTTATGTGCATCATTTGTTGATAAAGGGTGATGAATGGAAGTAGACTTAGAACAATATCATTCTAACTCATAACCAGGGCCAGATACACAAGCAGCATGGAGGTAATTGGTTTAATCCTGAATCAGTAAGCCGTGGGGTTAAGGTGAGTAGGAGGAATGATCATGAGGAAATGCAAGTAACTGCTATAGGCATCGAAGCCGAAGGTCTGTAGGAAGCGAAACTTGGAACACAGAACTCCCTTATATTCAAAAGTAGAAACATCAAAAAGAATATAATAACGCCATAATAAATCCTTTTATCATAACACAACTACAATAACTCATGTGAATCAGTCAACCATGAACCCTTTTAGTATGAGACAAAAACCAGCTGAAAAGGAGAACTGCCTTAAATTGAAAAAGAAAATTTCATATGTCGATACATTATTGCAAAACCAAGGCTTCATTAAACATTAAGGCCAGGAGCTCTCTCTCTACCATCCATCCCCCCATAATAAATACAAAACCTGGTGCATATATACTTAGAGAAATTCGCCACCTTGGAAATAGGAAGGTAGATGAGACATTAAATTCCAAAATAGCGTGTGCCCTCCGGTTAGACAAGGACATTAGATTGACATGGATTCTCTTTAGAAAATCCTACAATATCGTGGATGATCTTTGGGAAGACTTCCTTCCAACTTCCTATATCTCTTTGGCATTTAGGAGTGAGAAGCGAAGTTTCAACCACCTCCCTCCTACCTTTATTTACTCCTCTCTAGTGGATCAAGATCGTAGGCCGAGTTGAATTGGTAACCCTGGAGAACGCGATACCCTATGAAGCTAAACCCTCGACACTTTGGCCCTTTGCGAAGCCTTTCATCACCGCAATGGCCATGACCGTGTCTATCTTTAAAATGCGCCTCCATTTTGTGTTTTCATGCATTCCGTATGCATGAAGGAGTGACCCCTCGCATTTTCCTCAAAGTCCGTAGCTTAATGCCGAAATGGCTATTCATTTCATGTTTTGGAGTTTCCAATGCAATGGATGAGAGACCCTGTGTATTTTGAAATCCCCAGAAATGTAAAAATCCAAAATGGCTAACCATTTCATCAAAGCCAGAGTTTCCCTGGCGTTGGAAGAGCCATCCCCGCCTTTCAAAATCCCTTTGGAAACGCCGAAATGGCTAATCATTTCGCATTTCATAGTTTCCCAATGAAATGGACAGACCCCTGGTCTTTGAAGTCTTAGTCAGTGCCTACCATAACCATTTTTATGCTTCGGAGTTTCAACGTAATGGATGAGAGACCCTGTGGTCTTTGAAGTCCCCGGAATGGGGTGCCGAAACCACTAATCATTTCAGGCTGACTTTGACTCATGCAAGAGATGATCCTAAGCCAAACCTCAAACTCAAGGACTCAAGCTTACCCAATGATCATAGATCTGCTCCATCTATGGATCCATACCGTTGAAAACAAAATGCCCAATCGCTTGAATTTAAGCCCGAAATGGACTTTCTATGCACGCATTGGAGCCTATGGACTCATGTGGCCTTTGAATAAAACAAATTTGATGGGTTTTTAAACCCCATTTCTACGAATTTACACCAAGGGCCTAAAATTGAGGAGACAGAAACACCCCCTTGCAAGAATTAGCACAGTGGATCGGAATTCCCACAATCAAGGAACCACGAAATCTTGTGTTGATACTTTTCAGGCTATAATGTTTATGTCAAATATTCTTAGAGTGCATCTAATGTTACAAATGATAGATAGATATATGAATGTTTAATTATTTGTATATGCTGAATGTGTTAGATATGACTTAAGGGATGCTAAGGCAAATGTGCATTTTGTCATTGACATCACATGATTTATACCCTTAGGGTTTTCTCTTAGATGTGAATAAAGTTGATAAACTAATGCATGTTTTTATTAAGCACTCTATGAAGTATTGTATAATAAAACTCCATCCCAAATTGGTTTACATGGACACTGAGTCCCTTTGTTGGGTTCCCAATAACTCCTTATATTTTACAAAATTTAAAGTGGCCCCCATTGTAACTGATAATTATAATGAGCTACATTTAATCAACTTCTTTTCAAATAGTTTTATCTCCTTGGTTTGATTTCTGAGTATCAAACGTAGGTGACATCTTAATTTTAGTATGAGTCATTTATTACAGAGTATATGTTAAAAGTTAAAAACGAGCATAATCCACCTAAACAAAAACGTTAATTTGATCAAATATTTACTTTTGTTTAAATTATGATTATGTCTTCAGTCTTCTTTTCATTAGCAAGTTTGACTATTTTGAATAATAAGTTCAATACTTCATCAAATAACATCTTATTATTTCTATCATGAGTCCACGAGGATGTTAATTAATTAAATTCTTTTTCATTTTGCATCTCATTTCAAAATATTTTTTTTTTTTTTTTTTTTTTTTTTTTTTTTTTTTTTTTCAAAAAATTAAAATAATAATTTTTCTCCACAATTTGAAGCTCGATCATATTTGAAAATAAATTTTATAACAATGCTTCTATTTATAAGTTATAGTTAGTTTAAATTCATTTTATTTATTGTTCTAGATTTTGTTACTCACAATTTTTATATTTAGGTTATTAATTTTTAGGTTATTAATTTAGGGCTTGTTTTGTTTCATAGGTTTCATTATCAACATTTGGATAATGGATCTGACTACATGGCTTCATTTTATCCAAATATTATTCCTATATGATGGATCCAAAAATAATTTTGGATTTCTACAAATAATTTTATGAGCAAATAAATAAAATAAAATTTAAAAGGCCAGATCGGCACACATCGGGATGACTGATTGTAGCCAAACTGTGAGGAATTTAGAGAAACGCATTTGAAACCCGTGAACCAAATGGATCGATTTCTATCTTCCTCAAAAGATTTTCCCAAAGAAATGCACTATTTGAGAGATATTTGGGTCTCTTTTAGAGGAAAATTTCAGGTGGCGGAAATTAATAGTGACGATCAGAGTGTTCATTCATTTTTTAAATATATGAGAAAGATCAGAGCCATAAAGGATTCAAGAATTGGAGAGGGGGATTTTAATAATTTCTCTTTTGTTTATTATTTCTTTTGTAAATTTTTTATTTCTTTTCTAATGGAGTAATGCATGGCTGGAAGCTTTGGGAGAATGGACAAGTATTTTTAAAGAAGAATATGAAATTCCAGGTTGCTTTATGGCTTTTGTCCTGTAAGTAAAATGGTTTTATTTTCATGTAGTATGTTCATATTCTTTCAATAATTGATTATGCATTGATTTAAATAGCTTTAGTCTTTTTTATCAATACATGGTTAATTATTATCATTTATATATTAATTTTTCCAATCTTTAAGAGTCTATTATCCAAAACAATTCTTTCAGGACTACAATATGGGCATGTGTTTTTGAGAAAGAATATGGGAAAGTAATTCATCTTTGGCTTTAGACCTATGTGATACTTATTCCATTTAATTCTTTCATTATTTTTGTATTATGAAAATGCTATTATGGTTGATTTAGGCTTTAGCTTGTCATCATATGGTGTTTTCATACTGTTAAATGTTATATACTGCCCATAATTTCTTATTCCATTTTTTTTTATGTGTGATCAATCGATCATTTGATTATTATGGAATTTATTTCTAATGTTAAATGATGGACAATATCAATACCCAGAATTGAGTTTTCTTTCGTTCTTAAATATTGATTATCTTAAGATCACACGATTTTTAATTAGTTGTCTTCCTGTTGTTATTAATTTACTCCAATGTCAAATACTTCTTTGAATGTATTCTGGAAGTGCTAGTATTGTTCTGTTATAGGTTTCCCTTAACAACAGTACAGGCAGGAGCTCATACAACATAAAAAGATAAATATTAGTTTCGTTGATTAGCGACATGTTATTATGTGTGTTATTTAGTTAAGTTGTTAATGAAAGAAACAATGAATGTATGGTTCAACTTTGACTATCCACATGTTCATGTTTCATTAATGTTTTTTGCAAGATTCTTTAAATTTATAAAAGAAAAACAATAAATATTGTTATGTACTTTCTTTATCTGTTTCTTAGAAGCAATCGTTTTTCACATCGATTTTCGTAAGTTTCGATTAAAACTTGCAGCTTGCAAATCATGTAAATAAACGAGACTTGTATATCTTCTGCTTAAATACAACTACTATAGTTACACTTGAACATATGTACATATATATAGTGTGTTTAGTAATTAGTTAGTTATTTCTCTCTTTTATTCGTTTATTTTAGGATTCTTAGATTGGCTAACGGAGCCATTAAAACCGTCAGAATGAGTTACACCAAACGACTTGGGTTATTTAGACAACCCCCGACTGGACTCGCTCTTCCAGTTGATGGACGGTCAATTTCGCCCATCAATAAATGGCGCTAGAAGGAGGGCGAAGGTAAATTTAATGATTAAATGTTTCACCCCTTAGCCTTTCATAATTCCAAATTTATAGATCCTTCTTTTGTGTTATCTTGAAATGCACTAAAAGACAGTCCAGACGGACAAGTTGACCTTATAGGAGTCTTTGTTTCAAATTTAATTAATTTCCCATGGCTCCCCAAATCACTGTGTTGGAACATGATTTCCACTTCTCATTACCTGATATTCCCAACAAGACAGTCTCTCTCTTGTCCAAACTCACCTTTGATGGTGGGGGGAATGTATCTGCAAAAGACCATATTAAAAAGTTTTGGTGTAAATGCATCAAGCATGTTATTTTCGATTTAAAGGTTTTGTGCAGATTGTTTGCTTTTACTTTCAGGGGTCGGATTAAACATTGGTTTGAGTCTTTTCTAGCATATCACATTTTTTATTGGTTTCAATTTGTAGATGAATTTTTAGATGATTTTTAAATCTATGATTACAATCAATTATGTGAAGAATTTCAGACTTTGTTAATCAATGGCGATTCATCTTCAAAAGGCTTTTCGACAAGAATCCATCATGTTCTTTGTAAATTTAATCTTGATGACATGTCATTTTTATTAAATCTCCTCTATGATGCTTGCATTCAGTCATATTCGATCACAAATGATGAAGGAATTATAAATACTATCACTTAATTGCAAGAAGAATTGTGTTCACAGGATGAGAGGGATCTATCCGAAAATGTTGAACAAGTAAGGGAGGTAAAATCTATTGAAAATGTTCTTACTGATAATCAAATTGGTTTTTCCTCTAAATCATTGTATTTTCAGTCCTCAACCATCGTGGAAGAAGATTTGATGTTGGGTCAAGGTGAATGTCCTCGTTCTCCTAACTCTTTCTCTAATGAGTATTTAAATTCGGTTATTGAAGAAGACTTAGGTGATGAAAATGATCTTAAGCATTCTAACATTCAAATGAAACTGATTAGAGATGTAGATCTGCAATTGGAAGAAGAAACATTAAATCCTCATCTACAAATCGTACCTTATCAACATGAAAGATCAGATGTTTTCCATGAAAATTTTGAATTATCTATCGTACCGGAGGCAAATTTAAATGATCATATTATGTTGAAGAATTTATCACCAAAACATAGTGAAAGTTTTAAGGAAAATGAAGATGAATGTCTTGAGAATACTATTGTTAAATATCATAGCTCAAGATATTTTTTTCATGTGCTTATTTCTGATTCCTTTTACTCTTTATATCCCGATCTCTTCTTAGATTCAGGTGGATTTGATACTTTACCCATGGTATCTTACTCTTTGCCACCACAATCCAATCTTTTCAATATGCCAAAATTTGGTGAAACTAATTCCAAACATAACACTTATCAAGTTGGATTTGATGCTCTTTCGCTTTCATCACTCGAATGGAAAAATGGCATGTCGCAAGATGATTTTACATGATTTATTTCTGAAAAAGACAATCCACTCATCCTTATGGAGATCAAATATTCTACAATGCATATTCATTCTTTGATTAGTTCGAATTTTAATGTTTATGCTTCACATTTTGAAACAATCAATCTCATCAAAGGAAGCGTTCAAACCAATAATCTAACTGATGTCATGAATCCTCTTATGATGTGTTCCCCATTGATATATCCATTTCATCAAAGTTACAGTTTGCATCCTCATTTTTATGACAGGATCTTAGAATGGCTTGAAGATTCGTTTCTAAAAAATCTTCATAATAAAGATAAAGTTATGCTTGCTTTGTTTTTACCTAAATATCTAGAAAGTAAGCATAACATGATTCTCTTAGATCCTCCATGTGAAGAAATTGATGAACACTTGGAAAATGGTCAGGAGGATGGGGAATTTCGGCTTTGGCAGATGGTTATGTCAGGTCCCTATAATAATGACAAGTTTTCCAAACTTACTTACACTCTTCCATGCCATTATGACCCATATCATGACAAGATTGCAGAATGGTTGGAGGATTCGTACATCAAGAAGTTTCAAAAGAATGGTAAGGTCATGATTATTTTGTTTTTAAATGAATATATAGGAGGTAAGCGTGACATATTTCTTTTTCATCTACAAATACTACATTCTTTTATTCTGATTTTCAATTTTTTATGCTGTGCAGGATTGAAGATGCTCCGATGGCTACACTGGAAGCATTACTTCACTTAGTATTTTTTATTTGTTTAGTAGTTAGAGTAGGTTTAGGAGTAGGTTTTCTGCTAGTTTTATTTCTCAATTTTTCTCTTTGTAATAATGCAGTTATGAACACAAGCGAACACACCAAGAGAACCATAATATGAATGTTGTCAGGGAAGTCCACTTTAAATCTTTTTCTCTTTGCTTTTCGTTGAATATTTCTTTTCAAAAACACAGTATCATTATGAAAATTTTAAATGGAAAGTAAAGAGATAAGTAAATTTGAATTATCAATTCAACCCTGACCCAAGGTTCCACGAGTAGGACTGCACTCATCTTAATGAGGAATTTTCTATTTTTAGTCTCTTTTATTTTTAATAATAATGCTTGGTCAAAGTAACATCTTATGCATCACTATCTTAAGAAAAGAACTTGCTCGCACATGATATTTTATATGATTTAGTTCTTCCTTTATTTTACAGTGAGATAATAGTGGATACTAAAACTCAAGTTTATCTTTGGCCAAAATCATTTCCTAAAAGGTTATCTTTTGTTGTTTTGATTTTGTGTACTTCTGATTTTGAATCCCATTAATAAAATTTGATTTGGTTTGTTGTGTGTTTTTGTTTTCTTTGATTATTTTAAATGAGTTTTCTTCTTATCTTTATTTTTGAATCAATATATTTCTAATCAAAGAACTATTGTCGAAGGAAGCATTTATTTTAAGACTTGTGTTTTTCAAGCAAATTGAAATAGTTCAAAGAGGTCCTGATATTAAGATATAGCTCAGACAATTGATTTTTAAGTCAATTGCCACTTTCATTTTGTCCTCAAATTATCTTTGCTAGAGTATTACACCAGAGATATGGTTTAAATATTTGAGAATTATGATGATCTTTAAACTTTTTACATCGTCCATATTCTTAAGGAATCACTTTTAAGTGCTTCCCCATTCTCTAGATGATTTCTTAAATGGAATCTAAAATCTCTAAACCATGATAAAA
>SNQJ01S0052600.1:25631-36628 GCA_010110895.2 Picea sitchensis | reverse complement strand
TAGTTACATTTGAACATATGTACATATATATAGTGTGTTTAGTAATTAGTTAGTTATTTCTCTCTTTTATTCGTTTATTTTAGGATTCTTAGATTGGCTAACGAAGCCATTAAACCCGTCAGAACGAGTTACACCAAACGGCTTGGGTTATTTAGACAACCCCAAACTGGACTCGCTCTTCCAGTTGACGGACGGTCAATTTCGCCCGTCAATAGTCACGTAATCCCCCCTGCCTCTACCTTGGGTGAGACTTCACCTGCTTCGTAGGTGTTGACTAAAGGGTCAGTAGTTAGGGTTTTTTTGGTGCGTTGTTGAAGCGTTGAACCCTTGGTATACCCCTGCGCCAACATATTCTCTAATTTACAATGGTCCCATTAGTCATTTTTTTGTACTTATGATACTAGCGCACAACTTCCTACTTTATTTTCACCTTTTGGATTTTTTAACCTATGTTTTGATATGAATGTGGAAAACGATTTGATATTTCAAATCTGATATGAAAGAAAACAATGACAATTCTATCATCTAGGAATCTGAATTTAATGCAACTTGTGTACTAAAGTGGATGAATGATGAAACAATAGTCTGAAAAGTCAAAGATATTATTTTTCGATGTTAGTTTCCTTTCCTATTTCCCGAGACTTCCCGGTTTTCTAGAGTTTCCCACATTTTGTGTTGTTTTCTATAAGATGTCTAGCCCATGTTTCCTTCTCTGGGTGGGTTCCATTTACAATTCAAGGACACTGACAGTTGCAGATAAATAATAAAAAAATATTTTCCACAATAAATGAAAATTTTAAAGTTATATTTGGCAGGGAACATGGAGAACCAAGACACAATATTCTATTTAACTATCTAGATTATGAATCAATATCTGCACACAAAGAAAAATCAAGCCTTTTCCATAACTCATCATGCTTGTCAATGACAAATCAGGAATCAATTATAGTTGTGTAGTGGATAACTGCATTGACATGACCTTCTTTACAATGTTTAAATATGACTAGATCAAAGTTAAAAATAACAATTAGGATTTAACATGGTTTCACATATAATTAACATCGCATTATAACAGTTGGAGTGCATTGATGGGGGTCATAAATAATCAAAATTAGTGATTTTAAAGGGAAGCACAACTTTTGGGTGGTATATCTACACTATATGCATGCACATAATGGGGGAAATATCTATTATAACCTGTTTTGGTCAATTTCAAGGTTTAACTAGGTCGATTCCAACAAGTTTGAGGTCATGTGATGATGGAAAGGGGACTCAAATGAGGTTTATGCATGCCAATTGTGATGTATTCATGTGTAACTACTAAAAATGGTGCAAGTGATCAATTTTAAGGTGATAACAACCCCATCCTCAACACTATAGCCTATTTATGAATGTCACCTACAATTATACATGTGTAGGATTTGTCAACTATTTTGGGTGAAAAAAGGTGCTATGATTGCATACTAAGGAGGTCCTCCAAGTGAAGTTGTTGCATGGATAGAGTGTTGGTAAGCATGTGAAACATAAGAAAATTGTTTCCATGCTAGGAACCAAATGGTCCTAGTAGAAGGAGGTCATTCACACATCCTCTTGTGGAATTGCTACATGATAGCATAGCTTGTTGGAGTCACACTGAACAATAAAACCAGAATTCTACTTGGATTCGTTAACTTCCAAGATAGATTGTATCCAAGTCTGAAAATGCAAGAGACTTGCACTATAAATATGGGAATGAATTCTGAGTGAAGAGTTGGATCTTAATATTTCTTACAGCTTAGAGTCAATGAGGATACTTTTTTAATGAAAGAAAAAGAAAGGTAGTAACTAGAGATAAATTCATAGCAAGAAATTGAGCCAGTAACGAAATCCAACATTCATAGTTAGATCCATGTTCAAGAGAAACAGAAAGATGGCACATTGTTCTAGATTGGTCCTCTAATATTTTGGAGTCCAAAAAGCCTCTCAATGGGGAGGGCTGATTTGAAATGGATATGAACATGGGAATGATTGTAAGAATCAATACCTACAAGTGTAATTTAAAAATTGATGAAGGTTGTATAATAAAGGACAATGTAAATTTTATAAATTAAATGAGACAAAGAAAGAAAAGTAAAACAAAATAAAATAGAAAAATGAAAATATGAGCAAAAAAGAGAGAGAGCAATGGGAACTAAAAGGTCAGTCTCTTTTCCTTCCCATTACCCCAAGATCTCCTATTCGTCCTTGTGACATGACTCTCAAAGGGTATTTTGGCCAAAGAGGAAAGTATGCACAAAGATCCATGAGTTACATTGTAACCAAAGATTCTCAAAATGAGAATTGAGTAACCATTTAAATTTGTTTTTCCCATTTGGGTTTCTAGAGTAAACATTATGTCATTGTGTGACATCTCATTTATGTTAAATTAATGGAATATAAGTTGGATTGGAGTTTAATTAAAAGAACAATAAACTTGTGAAGGTATTGTGAATTATATTCTAATGGTTGGTGAAAACTAATTTGAAGCCAATGTACATGTCAATGATAATAATGGGTATTGGTTTATTGAGCTAAGTTCTTGGTTATCCTAACACTACAAATAAATATGATATCGTTATGATAATTATTGTTTCTTTGAATTGGGATAGAGACATATGTGTTTCAATGCTGGGAGCATAAAGGTTCAATAGAGCTTGAGTGTTCTAGTCTATATAGATATATTTATCTCTCGGAGTGACATATTGTGTTTGTTGTTGGAATAAAATTTATTATCTTGGAGCAACTCACTAATTCTTGATACTAGAGCCTTGTATATTTTGTTGTTGGGATGTTGATGACAATTGTATTGTTGGGTTTCATAAGATTGTGGAGAGAGCTAGCACATACCTCTATGAGTGTAGCACTTCCAAGCTACAACCATTTTTGTACAATAAGAGATTAGCACTCTATGACTCCATTTATCCTTTTACTTCATGTTTGTATCCAACTAAATGTGCTTTTTAAAAAGGAGAGAGGTGAATGAAGGAATTAGAGAAGGGATTGTTCATTCATGAGGGATTTTTTCCCAAACAAAATTGGTGTGTGTTTTATTCAATTGGATTTTGATAACAACGCATTGCAAACACAAAAGAACTCAAGACTTGAAGGAAAGAAGCATATCCAACCATTGTGTGCCTACCTAGTGACAATACCAATTTAAAGACTGATATCTTTGTATAATTTTGAGAGTAAAGAACATAAATTTGATATGACGTCGAGATGGTTCAAGGTAAAAGACAACAATGTAATAAAAAAAAAAATACAATCCTCGTTTCGTAAGAGGAATTTCACATAAGGATTTCAAATTTTTATTTTCTCTGGAAATTCTTAACCTTTCCAAGACATAAGAGGTGTAAACATGGTGACCTTAGTATGCAAGAAATCTATCTTATTCAACCCATCTATGCTCCCTACTCGTAGACTATCCATTACCCATCCCATCTCACGCCTTGAAAATTATGTCTCTCATCCAAAACATCTCTTCACTAATTTAAGATGCAATATAAATTTTTGAACATCTATTGTAAGCTCAATCTCAAGGACGACTCCTAGAACTACATGCTACAAATTTTTGGTAACAAATTTCAAGGTTTTTGACAATTTTTACAAAATATATTAGGAGTGAATATCCACCATTTAAGTCATTTATCTCAAGATCAAATACCTAAGATAAATTCTTGAGGGACTAACTCTCTTCAACAAATACTCAGTTTATATTATATCATGTGAAGAAAAACTAAGTAGGCACATTAATGTGACTACACGGTCACCTGGCATTTTCTAAGTCTTACACATATCCATGCAACCATTCTCCAATGCATCGGCCAACAATATTCTCATATAACCTATGGACATGGTATCCCTTTAAGGATACTAATGCAAAGCCTTATGATAGGTAGTTTTCAACACTTATTTTCCTTATGTTGCATAAATCATATCATATAATTATTGCTATATTAGATTAGGTTCTATAATATTATAGGTCCATAGAGTGAAAGTAAATTCAAGGACTTATTTTTAAGCTCTATAAGACATCCTTTGAACACCTTACAATGTGAGTAGAGCCCATATTGGAAACCGATGTCCTCCACTTCAACACCATGATGATCAAGGGTCAAATTTCATGTGGCATATATAGAAGACTGTAGTCAAAGAAGTGGTGAGAAAATAACTTCACTCTGTGCCAAGATTGGCACAGGAGGAACATGAGGCAGTCAAGCTTCAAGTGATGAATCTCATTGAGGCCATCTTGTAGCTTCAAGCACGGGTAACGAAGTTTTAGATTCAAGCAGTACCAAGAACTCTACAGGAAGTACGCAATTAGAGGGAGGAATCCGCTCAGAGCACAGTGGAAAGGATCAGATTCCTCGCCTTAGAATGAAAGAAGCTAAGCAATAGAAGTGATCAAACCTACAAACGCCTCACAGAAGACCCGGAACTTAGGAAGTTGGAGGCGTGGCTACAGGAGGCGCAACATCAGACACTGTTAGTACAAGCGTAGATGAAGTCACTCACTACGGTCGAGAGAATGAAGAGATCACAAGAACAATTCGTGGTCCAATAGTAGATTACTACCATCCAGGGAAGAGTAATGGAAGTCACATAGAGGCTACAATCAGTGCAGGATGAATCCTGCGCGGTGTTTTAAGAGATCAAGGGACAAGGTTCGCAACTGGACCAAGTGGTTTCGACAATGGAACATCACCTGGAAGGGCTTATTACAGAGAAATTGATCCAGGAGTTTGTTGAGTAGGAGGCTCAGGTGAAGCATTAGGTCAAGGCAGCTTCAGCTAAGCTCGAGACCTTCGAAGCAACACTGCCCATATCTAAGTGAATTGGTATGAGTCACAGGTGAGTGTTGGGGGCGTGTTGGCCCTCAACCAAGTTTTGAGGAAACATTGGTCAGGTTTGACCACTTTTGTACTTCAACAGGCTGGTCGAAAATGGAGCACCCGGGTGGAGCTGAGATCGTGGGATCTCACTTATTTTGTGGACCCAGCAAGGGGTTCACTAGGGTTTTGGCTATTAGGGTTTAGGGGATGTCGGCCCATGGGTTTACCCATGTTTGGGCCTTTTTGTAAGGGATGTAAAAGTATAAATAAGAAGGAATGTAATGTATAAGTAGTGATGTAAAGAGATAAGAAAGCAGTGTAAGTAGCTAAGTGCAAGAGGAAAGTAGTTTTGAGTTGCTTCTTCCAACAGACTATGTATGTAAGGCTTTGTTCATAATAAAGGAGTTGGCTATGTGCCTTGACCTGATTGTGGGAAGGTGGATATGGTGCTTAGTGCACAGATCACCTGTCTAGTGTGAAGCGTGGCTCTATGGATTAGTGCACATGAGCAGATGGATTTGAGAGATTGAATACTAATAAAGAAGAAGAAGTCATTGGTGGACATAGCCCCACACTGGGGTGAACCACATAAATCTTGTGTTGATGGTTTTCTTTATGCTATAATGTTTATGCCGTGAATGTGCTTAGTGCATCGAATGTTATGAATGATAGATATATCTATGAATGTTTAATTATTTGTATATGTTGAATGTGTTAGATATGACTTATGATTAATTATTTGTATATGTTGTATGTGTTGAATGTTATGCTTAGGACTCAGTTTTTCATCATTACTGCGTCGATTTATACTTAGGGTTTGTTATGCGATGTGAATAAAGTTGATAACTAATGCATGTTTTTATTAAGCACTCTGAAAAGTAATTGTAATCACATATCTATGTCCCATCTTGGTTATAGACACCTGAGTCCTGTAACCCCCATTGCCTCTACCTCAGGTGAGACTTCACCGACTTCGTAGGTGTTGACGAAAGGGTCAATATTTAGGGTTTTTTTGGTGCGTTGTTGAAGCATTGAACCCTTGGTATTCCCCTATGCCAACATGTTCTCTAATTTACAATGGTTCCATTAGTCATTTTGTTGTACTTATGACACTAGCGCACAACTTCCTACTCTATTTTCACCTTTTAGATTTTTTAACCTATGTTTTGTTATGAATCTGAACAATGATTTTATATTTTAAATCTGATATGAAAGACAACAATGACAATTCTATCATCTAGGAATCCAAATTTTATGCAACTATTGTACTAAAGTGGATGAATGATGAAACAATAGTTCGAAAAGTCAAAGATATTATTTTTCGATGTTAGTTTCCTTTCCTATTTCCCGAGACTTCCCCATTTCCTAGAGTTTCCCACATTTTGTGTTGTTTTCTGTAAGATTTCTAGCCCATGTTTCCTTCTTTGGGTGGGTTCCATTTACAATTCAAGGACACTGACAGTTGCAGATAAATAATAAAACGATATTTTCCACAATAAATGAAAATTTTAAAGTTATATCTGGCAGGGCACATGGAGAACTAAGACACAATATTCTATTTAACTATCCAGATTATGAATCAATAGTAGCACACAAAGAAAAATGAAGCCTTTTCCATAACTCATCACACTTGTCAATGACAAGTCGGGAATCAATTATAGTTGTG
The DNA here is from genome assembly GCA_010110895.2 of Picea sitchensis. NCBI lineage: Eukaryota > Viridiplantae > Streptophyta > Pinopsida > Pinales > Pinaceae > Picea > Picea sitchensis. The sequence goes on along the minus strand of SNQJ01S0052600.1, from coordinate 30,112 downwards.
TAGTGGATAACTGCATTGACATGACCTTCTTTACAATGTTTAAATATGACTAGATCAAAGTTAAAAATAACAATTAGGCTTTAACATGGTTTCACATATAATTAACATCACATTATAACAATTGGAGTGCATTGATGGGGTCATAAATAATCAAAATTAGTGATTTTAAAGGGAATCACAACTTTTGGGTGGTATATCTACACTATATGCATGCACATAATGGGGGAAATATCTATGATAACCTGTTTTGGTCAATTTCAAGGTTTAACTAGGTCGATTCCAACAAGTTTGAGGTCATGTGATGATGTAAAGGGGATTCAAATGAGGGTTATGCATGCCAATTGTGATTTATTCATGTGTAACTACTAAAAATGGTGCAAGTTATCAATTTTAAGGTGATAACAACCTCATCCTCAACACTATAGCCTATTTATGAATGTCACCTACAATTATACATGTGTAGGATTTGTCAACTATTTTGGGTGAAACAAGGTGCTATGATTGCACAATAAGGAGGTTCTCCAAGTGAAGTTGTTGCATGGATAGAGTGTTGGTAGGCATGTGAAACATAAGAAAATTGTTTCCATGCTAGGAACTTTCACACATCCTCTTGTGGAATTGCTATATGATAGCATAGCTTGTTGGAGTCACACTGAACAATAAAACCATAATTCTACTTGGATTCGTTAACTTCCAAGATAGATTGTATACACGTCTGAAAATGCAAGAGACTTGCACTCTAAAGATGGGAATGAATTCTGAGTGAAGAGTTGGATCTTAATATTGCTTACAACTTAGAGTCAATGAGGGTACTTTTGAAATGAAGGAAAAATAAAGCTAGGAACTAGAGATAAATCCATAGCAAGAACTCGAGCCAGTAACGAAATCCAACATTCATAGTTAGATCCATGTTCAAGAGAAACAAAAATATGGCACATTGTTCTAGATTGGTCCTCTAATATTTTGGAGGCCAAAAAGCCTCTCAATGGGGAGGGCTGATTTGAAATGGATATGAACACGGGAATGATTGTAAGAATCAATACCTACAAGTGTAATTTAAAAATTGATGAAGGTTATATAATAAAGGACAATGCAAATTTTATAAATTAAATGAGACAAAGAAAGAAAAGTAAAACAAAATAAAATAGAAAAATGAAAATAGGAGAAAAAAAGAGAGAGAGCAATGGGAACTAAAAGGTCGGTCTCTTTGCCTTCCCATTACCCCCAAGATCTCCTATTCGTCCTTGTGACACGACTCTCAAAGGGTATTTTGGCCAAAGAGGAAAGTATGCACAAAGATCCATGAGTTACATTGTAACCAAAGATTCTCAAAATGAGAATAGAGTAACCATTTAAATTTGTTTTTCCCATGTGGGTTTATAGAGTAAACATTATGTCATTGTGTGACATCACATTTATGTTAAATTAATGGAATATAAGTTGGATTGGAGTTTAATTAAAAGAATAAGAAACTTGTGAAGGTATTGTGAATTATATTCTAATGGTTGGTGAAAACTAATTTGAAGCCTATGTACATGTCAATGATAAGAATGGGTATTGGTTTATTGAGATAAGTTCTTGGTTATCCAAACACTACAAAAAAAATATGATATCATTATGATAACTATTGTTGCTTTGAATTGGGATAGAGACATATGTGTTTCAATGCTGGGATCATAAAGGTTGAGTAGAGCTTGAGTGTTATAGTCTATATAGATATATTTATCTCTTGGAGTGACATATTGTGTTGTTGTTGGAATAAAATTTATTATCTTGGAGCAACTCACCAATTCTTGATACTAGAGACTTGTATATTTTGTTGTTGGGATGTTGATGACAATTGTATTGTTGGGTTTCATAAGATTGTGGAGAGAGCTAGCACACACCTCTATGAGTGTAGAACTTCCAAGCTACAACCATTTTTGTACAATAAGAGATTAGCACTCTATCACTCCATTTAACCTTTTACTTCATGTTTGTATCCAAATAAATGTGCTTTTTAAAAAAGAGAGAGGTGAATGAAGGAATTAGAGAAGGGATTGTTCATTCATGAGGGATTTTTTCCCAAACAAAATTGGTGTGTGTTTTATTCAATTGTATTTTGATAACAAAGCATTGCAAACACAAAAGAACTCAAGACTTGAAGGAAATAAGCATATCCAACCCTTGCTTGCCTACCTGGTGACAATACCAATCTAAAGAATGATATCTTTGTATAATTTTGAGAGTAAAGAACATAAATTTGATATGATGTCGAGATGGTTCAAGGTAAAAGACAACAATGTAATCAAAAAAAATATAATACAATCCTTGTTTCGTAAGAGGAATTTCACATAAGGATTTGAAATTTTTATGTTCTCTGGAAATTCTTAACCTTTCCAAGACATAAGGGGTGTAATAATGGTGACCTTAGTATGCAAGAAATATACCTTATTCAACCCATATATGCTCCCTACTCGTAGACTATCCATTACCCATCCCATCTCTCACCTTGAAAATTATGACTCTCATCCAAAACATCTCTTCACTAATTTAAGATGCAATATAAAATTTTGAACATCTATTGTAAGCTCAATCTCAAGGAAGACTCCTAGAACTACATGTTAAAAAAATTTGGTAACAAATCTCAAGGTTTTTGGCAGTTTTTGGTAACAAATTTCAAGGTTTTTGACAATTTTTACAACATATATTAGGAGTGAATATCCACCATTTAAGTCATTGATCTCAAGATCAAATACATGAGATAAATTCTTGAAGGACTAACTCTCTTCAACAAATACTTAGTTTATATTATATAATGTGAAGAAAAATTAAGGCACATTAATGTGACTACACGGTCACTTGGAATTTTCTAAGTCTTACACCTATCCATGTAACCATTCTCCAATGCACCAACCAACAATATTATCATCTAACCTATTCACATGGTATCCCTTTAAGGATACTAATGAAAATACTTATGATAGGTAGTTTTCAACACTTATTTTCCTTATGTTGCATAACTCATATCATAGAATTATTGCTATATTAGATTAGGTTCTATAATATTATAGGTCCATAGAGTGAAAGTAAATTCAAGGACTTATTTTTAGGCTCTATAAGACATCCTTTGTACACCTTACAATGTGAGTAGATCCCATATTTGAAACCGATGTTCTCCACTTCAACACCATGATGATCAAGGGTCAAATTTCATGTGGCATATTGATGTGGCCATGCCAACAATGTAAAGTGCTAGGATACGTGAACCAGTGAATAAGAAGCCCATAAGAGCATATAAAGAGAGAATATATGCTTGCAGGAAGATGTATCCAAGGAGTTCACCTTTTCTGAGGAGACCCAGGTAGAGAAAACAAAGAAGTCTTATGAGAGATCCAAAAGAAAGATGAAGAATTTTAGGCCCAAGAGAATAATGTCTCTCTTGAGTAAACTGAGGGCTAGATCTATGGAAGATTTCTATGCTCTTCTCACTGTTGTCTTCCATTGGATTTTGGCTTGTACCACCTGTGTGGATGTCAAACATCAAAAGTGAATTACATTGGTGTAGGTCTAACTATTTTGTTTAAACTTAAGGTGGTAGTGGTCAGTATTTTGAGTGGGTTTATGGGTTTTGGTGGTTTAACAAAATTTACTTCTGACCCAACAAGGGAGGGGGTTGATGGGTTTTCTATTTGTTGTATGGGTGGGTCATTTTCATCGATCTATGTAGAAATTCAAGTTTTATACATTCTGTTAATGGTGGTGGGGATCTTAGCTATATTTTAATCTCTTGGGTTGTCACCTCGCCAAAGTATGGAAAAGTTGAATGTAAAATTGATCAGTATTTCTTTAAAGAAACAAATCTCCTAAACTTTCATACTTGTCATGTGTTGTTATGGTTTCCCATTTAAATTTATTCTATGTGCTAAATACAACATATGAATCAAAATATAGTAGTAAATCTCATATCCACAATCGATACAGGTTGAGAGCTGATTAGTAAATAATAAGCCATTCCCTTAGGGTTCCTACTTTATAACAAGTCTAAAATCCAATCCAAAGGAAATTCAACAACTCACCATTTTTGGCCTAAATATCTCTCTCATGGTTCCCTCCACGAGCTATGCCTCCTTTCAAACCCTACCGGTCTCAATATCTATCTCCCGGTTGGTCTTGCATGCCCTAGCTCTTTGTCTCTAGCTTAATTCCTTCTCCTGGCACGTCCTGCGTGCCCTAGCTTTGTCTCTAGCTTCCTTCTTCGGCGTGTATTTGATCACTGTATTCCCTACTGATCCAGCTTCCTTCTCTAGAGTGTCTTCCTTCTGCATCGTGCAATGTATTCAATCATTATATTCAAACTGTATTCGAGTAGGGTATTCGGTGGAATGGGCGCGCATGAGTGCATGAATAGGATCAAATTTAGTTTTACTGTTATATTGTTGGGAGCGCGAGAGTGCAAATATATTAGATTTAGGTTTATTGTTATTTTGTTATAGTTTTTT
>SNQJ01S0052600.1:0-14950 GCA_010110895.2 Picea sitchensis | reverse complement strand
CATCTTGTACTTGAACATTTAAGTGGGGTAAAAGGAGGTTTCCCCCTCAAAGAGGCTTATTATCTGAAATTATCTCTTTTTCAAGGTGTTGAGTACTTTTCCTGAGGTTTTTCTATGCTATATTGATGTTTGGTTCTTAACATTCGACCTGTGTACCAGCTAACTTCGCAATCATCTACTTGCGCTGAGAACCATGCTGTCATTAGAGTATGACATTGTACCCATTCTATAATGTTTTTTTTGTGTGTCCCCCACCATCTTGTTGGTGTGGCTTTCAAGGCCTCATCCATTTCCAACAAGCGTTGTTGTGTTGGTACACTTTCTTCAAAGTCCGGCAAGAAGGTTTCTAAAGGATTCAGACCTTCAAAGGTGGGTAAGTTACTTACTGTTGTGTCGATCCAGCATACTTCTCTGGTTAATCTAGCACATATCCTTGTATATACTTCATACATTTTGTTCTTCCAGTTCTCCAATGCTTCTTCTGAATCTGATGAACATGCGATGCCACTTCACCAGCTCAAATTTCCATCCGCTGTAGGATTAATGTAATTCCGTTGTCTGGATGTTAATTTGTATATGTTTTCCAGTTCATATTCGCGGTCTTCTTCTCTGATGGGCTCAGTGTATCGTTGACCTTCATCGGGATCTAATGGTACGATGACCCTAAGGCCATCTCCTTCAAATGCCATTCGTCTTTTCTTTAAATCAACCACAATTGAATTATTGAAAGCCCAATCAATTCCTAACATCACAGGGTAAGGACAACTATCATCAACTATCTCAATCACCTCAAAGTCTGCAAATGTCCTCACTCCATCGATGTCCACAGGGACATGTTCCAATCTTCCGAAGGGGATTACTACATGTTGATTAGCCATCCTAATCCTGATAGGGGAATCAATCAGCTTAGGTTTTCCCATCAGTGCCCAAGTTTTCTTTGTCATGACATTGACCTCCGACCCTAAGTTGAGGACCACCTAGTATATATCATACTCTCCAATATGAGCATTCAGGTGTAGTTCCTTATTTTTCCTTCTCTTCTTGGATAGTTGATGTACTATTTTATTCAGTAAAGGATCTACCCTTCCTATTTCATATTTTCTGACCAAATTTTCCAGTTCTTGTATAGCTTTCACATCTTTAATTAGCTCTATAAACGTATACAAGAAACTGACAAGTTTACTTGGCTCTTTTCCATCTCCGGGTGAAGCAGACTGATCGAATACTAGAGGCATTCCACATTCTCTTACTTCTGGTCATGTCTTCTATGAAGAGCCTTGGTCTCCCCTGAATTCTCGTCTTGCCTCCTCGAACATTTTTTTTCTTTCTTTGCATCAAAAGTTTGTGTCTTCTCTACAGCTTTCCTGACTCTTGATTCTTCTCTATTCATTCCTTGGGTCATTCTATCCTCTCCTGTAAAAAAGCCTCCTCTAGTGATAATAACGACTCTAGGGTCTACTTTGCAAGGTTCTTCTTTGATCAATTGTATCTACGGGTTCTGCTGAGGTCCCCGTTTCTCTTGAAGTTTAGCCAACAATGTTGGACATTCCTCGATAACATGATTGAAAGAGTTGCAATAGCTGCAAGTGGTACAAGGGTTCTGAAAGTCCCTTTCCAAGTGTCCTGGATATGCACAGTTATAACAGATTATTTTTCCTCGACCTCAACCCATACCTCCTCCTCTTCCTCTTCCTTAGAATCCACCACGAGGGTTGAAGTTTTCTCTCCTAGGGGAGTTATACTGCGTAGTGTTTCCTTCTTGTTGTACTTCACCTTGAATCTTGTATATATCCCTTGACCTTTCATGCATGAGATCATAATCCCTACAATCCCTATCATCATGTCCCATGGACTTACAAAACATGCAATACTAGTTTGTGGGTGTCTGAACATATTTTTTCATGTAGTATACTCACCAGAGCGATGTCTATTTCTGCATACCTCGCACCAGGGTAGGGTAACTTGTTTAAAGGGGCTTGGAGCTCTAGAGGCCAAGAATTCATGAAATAGGGGAACTTGTTTAAAGGGGCTTGGAGCTCTAGCTTCATGGTGATCTCTAGTGCCTCAACCTACGAAGCAATGTTTTGTTGCATCAGAGGAACTATGATGTGTGGTAAGAGGGCATCAATGAATCATTCCTTGTTCTGTTCATCTGGGATTTGAAAACTCAGATGGCTTGTCAAGGTCTTGAATCTTTGATCAAATTCCCATACCGGTTCAACTATTCTCTGCTTGATTTCTTTCAGTTCTGTAATGCACTGCGATTCTGACTTAGGTTTCTTGAATTCAACAATTAGCGAAGTCTTAATATCATTTAGTGTTTTAGGTGTAGCTCCTTGGAAAAATTTCATATACCATCTCAGTGCATGATCTCTTAGGGTAGTTTTGAACTGAACTCGTTTGATAGCTTCATTGTTGATATTATTAATACTCCACATAGCTTTGCAGAGAAACCAGTGTTATTCAGGGTCTTTAGATCCATAACCTCTAAAGTTGGGTAACCTCATCTCATCTGTCATAGATCTTCCTAGGTTTTCAGACTGAGTATGTGGCAGACTACTAGTGACATTCCTCTGAGCACTCTGGTGACTCTAATTACTTTGATTTCTTAATGTTGCTAAAACAACAATAGGATTAATAGTACTTACTTCGATAGTCAGCGCAGTTCCTAAAGCTTCTAGTTATTCTAAGTGAGGTTCCTCTGTCCTAGCAGATTATGAATTCTCCTCATCTATCATATTTGCCTCTTCTCCACTGTAGAAACCCTCATCCCCGTAGTTATTCTTAAACAGGTTCGCAAGATGAAATTCTCTGAATGATCTCCCACTATGCATATGTCTAGCCTCTGTGTCACTGTCACTGTTCGAATTATTGAACATTAGCCTTTTAAAATTCGTCTAACTACTATATCTTCAAGATGTTCTTCTCATGCAATAACATCTTGATCCTCAACTTTAGAAAATACAAAAATTTTCCTCTAGGTCACTTAAAGAAATATCTCTCGGCTTGGCTATATGACTTTAATCTGTCAACATCAAACTCGATGATATACCCTCCAATGGTACTATCAAACCAGTGATCTACTGCTCTTGACATGGCATTATCAAATCTCTTGACCTTCTTGATCAATGTCGACGTCCAAACCACAGGTGGCCTAGATCTAATCTCAAATTGGGTATCTGCTAACCTAGCTAGCCACTCATATAGATCCTGATGGATTCCTCCAAAGAAAATTTTGTGCATATCAATAAAGATATATCTCTCCAACCAATCCTCTGTACTAATATTAGGGTTCTTTTTCTGGGATTCAATGAAGTCCTTTTCTTGGTCTTCTATCCACTTCTGAATCTCTATCCCGACAATGGAACCATTTGTTGGCACAGGGGCAGACCCAGGGTTCATCTCCAAGAGTGCACCAACAAGCCCTAACTATTGGCCCTTTCAGAAACACCTACGAAGCAGATGTAGTCTCACCCAAAGTAGCTATGGGGGGCTTGCAGGACAGAGATGTCTACAACCAAAGGGGGATATCAAGTGGATCTGATACAAGAATAGTACAACATTTATATATCATTTACCAGTTTATATCTACTCCACAGAACCATCTATCAGATCTAACACTGTAATGCAATAACAATATACCAAATGTCAAAGAACAGATCATTAATCACACACACAACAAAATATATACATGGTTCATCCTCTCTCTAGGGATACGCCCACAGAACTGTGATTTATAATATATTAAGATGAAGCATATAGTTCTTGTCTGTGCTCTCATCTAGCAAATATTCTTTCTTCTCCTCTCTGCCTCTCCCTTTCCTGCACACCCAGCTGCATGAACGATATTCACACCCAACTGAAGATCTTACAATACCAGAAGGCTCTACACTCAACACTTCTCTCTCACACAATAGTACTCACTCGATCGCACAATAAAAATGAATCCTCAATCAACTTAGTACCAAAAACAATAACAACAACCCATCCCAAGTCCTTTAGACCTCTATTTATACATTACAAACACTCACCAACAACCTTAGGTTGAAACCTAGGTGTCAAAACCCTAGATGCCAAAACCCTAGGTGTCTAAAACCCTAGGTCAACTTGACCTGCATTTTCAAGGCTTCGCCAGCCTGTCTTTCCTTCCTTCTCACGAGGTGCTCGAAAGAATCCAATAGTGGTTTTTTCTGCTTTCTAAGGTTTCCACGATCCATCTTTCTTGTCGATCTATCATCCTCGAGCTCCTCTTCCAATGTCTTTCTTCCTTTTACTTCGTTCTATCTTTTCTTCTCTTTTACTCACTTCGACCTAGTAACAGTCACTATGTCTTCTACGGAGTTCACATTTTTCCGTTTCTTCCTTGATCTTCTCTTGCTTCCATAACCAAGGGTCAACAAGGGGAGAATTCCAAGTAAACAAAGATGCCAATAAATATTATCTTGGCCAAAAATTGCTAGGGTTTTCCATCAAGGGAGTCATACATAAACATGCATGATGTATCATCAACCATCCAATGATCATAGGGACTCCACAACCAATTTGCTACTAGTATGAAAGGAAATAAATCACCAAGACAACTAGAGCATCAACATCATCTATCCATCGATGACTACATCACTAATAGTCTTGATTCCTAGTAATTAAGGGCCATATGATCCAAATTAGTCTTATAGGGATCATAATGTTTGGCCTCTAAATGAGGTATGGGAACCATTAGAAATATTTAGACACAATGGATGGGTCTCCAAACCTTAACTATGGTCATGAGAGAAACTAAAGGGTCTTAGGACCTAAATGAAGTTTTTAAGGTTCATGATCCATGAAACAATTCCTTGAGCTACTACAAAGGACCTTTAGAGGGGATACTTGGCTTCATATGAGTGTTGCTAGGAGATTTTTTGCACCAAGGATGGGTATATGGGACTTGACCATGGTAAGAAGAGGAAATAATGGGCCTCAAGTTGTATATAAATATTTTAAGTATTTGGTCTATGAACATGGCCTCAAAGAAAAACATAGGTCCTCTAAAAAGGACATTTGATCTTAGAATCAGATATGGGAATATATAGGAGTCTTTACATACGAGGGAAGGATATTGGGGTCTTAACCATGGTTAATTAGGGAAAGGAAGGGCCATATGACCTAAATCAAGATTCTAGGGCTTATAGTACAAATGGAGGTCTTGAACCATTACACATGTCCCCAGATGGAATATTTAGCCACCAAATGGGATACATATGCCATTAAGAACTCCCTTCAAGATCCATTGTACCATTCCAAGCCATACTTACCACTTTCGATCTCTTAACCCCCCCATATCCTTGTCTCTTGGGATTTTAGGATGTATTGACCCAAGAAGGGGTTGTCCCTCATTCTATGGGAAGAAGGGGTTGAAGGTCTAGAGAGATTATTATGGAGACCCTTATCACCACCACAGAGGTCAAGATTTCAAATGGCATCCACCACACCATCTGGATTTTGATAGGCATTGGGAATTTTTCCATGAGGTACAAGTCAAGTATTATGGTGAGTGTCATTTCAATATTTGAGGCATTTAAGTATGTTGTATCTTAGGTTTCTTTAGATTTAATGGCATATGCTTAGACATTGTTCCTTTTTCCATGTTTCATATTATGAAGGTTAAGGGTGATAGGTTGTTGGGGTGAATGTTACACTCATTATGGGGTTGTGGGGTTATATTTTTTAGGGTTTACAAGTGTTGGGGTAAGGGATTATACTAGTTATGCATACTATATATTAGGTGTAGAGTTTATAAAGTTTGAGGGTTATAGAGTTTAGATTTTATTAATAATAAGGGTTATATGGGTTAAGAGTCGTAGGGTTTAAGGATTAGGATATAAGAGTGTTAGAGAAAGATTGACCTCACCCTATGCAATCTTGCAGAGATGGCCTTATTCCACTTCCCTATGCAAAGTTGTTTTCCTTGATTGATAAATCTAGAGACAAAAATATAAAGTTTTTCCACTTATACACATTTTGCACCATATACAGCAGGCATATATGCAAGTTGCTCCACTACAACCCGTGTACATCGGGATTTGTGCCAGAAAATCAAAATTAAATGTCAGGTTTCCATGTCACGACAGGAGATCTCTGATCCTTGGCCTTCCATATACTGGAAACGTTCAGACTCGGCCCTTCATTTTCATTTTTAAGGCTATAAAGAAGCCAATTACGAGGTATGTAAAAGGAAAAAGAATTCAACTTTGAGAGCAAAGTTACTCTAGAGAAATTATTACTTCATATTGAGTCTGCATCCCTTTGTCCTTTAAGTTTGAACACAATGTTCAACCCCCAATCTCTTCCCTTATTGATGGAGAACCTCCGTGTCTCCCATATGAGCTTGCCTTTGGTGGAGGATTGAAGTGGTGGAGACCCAGTTGGAAGGAACTTAGTTTCTTGGTTCTGAATTGTGTCGACACATAAGTCTGTAATATTTTCACTTCTGTTGATCATTTATTAATAGAAATACTCTCTTCCCGTCCAATTGATATCTTGAAAATATATGAGTTATTATCCATGGGCATGTTTGTTTTGTATATTAATGGATTATGCTATCTAATGTTCTAACCTTTTATATTATCACTATATGCTTGCTTCGCTTGTTTGTTGAGAACTTGTTGTAGGTATAAAGATTTGGGTCAAAGTGCTCAATGGTGGACATCTTCAAACATCTGGATGAGGTAGGTCCCTTTCTTATCTCGCTTACACATTAGTTTACATAGCATGTTTATGGGAACGAGTTGATTTCTGCAGTCATACCTTTCTGTTGTGGTTCACCCTAGCCATAGAGATATTTTCCTCATAACAAAGAGTTCAAGGTTATATTAGGAATCATAAGTGTTTGGGGGTGCGGGTTGAGGGTTATAATTTTTATGGATTAACTTTTATAGGTGTTATGATTTTTAGCGATTAGGAGTTGTAGTGGTTATGTCTTATATTACGGGTTATAATGTACTATGGAAGTGGTTATTTGTGTTGGGAGTCATATGGGTTAGTTATGATATGGGTTATAGGGTTATGGGTCAAACGGTATAGGAATCTAGTGTTATTTTAGTTAGATGCAATAGAAGGCGTAAGGATTAGATATTAGATGTATTTATAGATACCAAGGGTTCTATTAGTTGTTAATGGGATAAGGGTTATTGAGATTATAGATGGTAGGGGATAGGGAGGTTATATTAGGTTTTATAAGCTTAAGAGGGTTATAAATGTTAGGTTTTATATGTTAACAATTACATAAGGGTTTGGTTTATAAGAGTGTTAGTGGAAACCTATTTAATGGATCTATGGACTTTAGGTGGGATACAAGCACTATTCACAAGTTTTGGACATCACGAATGGAACTTTGGATCTTACCCATGGTTAGGGAAAGAGCATAAGATACTTAGGCCCAATTTCAATATTCTCGTTGAGATTTGTGATGTAGTCTTTGTACAACCACACAAGACACTTGTAGGGGATATTTCACCTCCGTGTGGGACATTTCATGCCAATAGTACATTTTTCATAATAAGAAAGGATCGTGGGCTTATGCCATGGCTAGGGGAGGAAAAAAAGGAAATTTGACATAAAATAAATATTATTGAGATCAAAGTCAATGAAATAGGCCTTGAACAACCATGCAATTCCATTTTTAGGGATTATTGGCCTCTTGGGGAGATATGGGAGCCATTAGGAGTATTTTTGTACCACAAATGAAATCCAAGGCCCATACCATGGTTGGGGGAGGAAAACGAGGGCCTTATGCTCTAAGAAAATATTTCTCATGCCTAATGGTGAAGAACGAGTCATTCTATTGGGAATGTGTGCACCACTAATATATTATGGAAAACAAGATTTTGTATCAAGAGATATACCATGGATGAGGTAGGAAAACAAGTGATCTAGGACCTGTACACATATTCTTGATCTCAATGGTTATGAACAAAGCCTTGAAGCACCACACATACCATATCTAAGGGATCTTTGGCCTCTGGGTGGGATATGGGAACCATTCATAGATTTTATGCATCAATTCACAGTCAACTCTTCTGCAAGTTCTTGTCTCAATTCAGAGCTTGATCAGATGTAAAGGAATTGATGACAATGTTTATGATGGGAGGCATGCTTTAGGAATAAGTAACTACATGTTTGTGTCTACGTTAAGAAATAATTCATATGAAGCACTATATCAAGAGTTTAGAAACTTCAATCCTATTCAAACTCAGGTATTTATAGTTCTCTATACCTCAGATGATAATGTTTTAGTGGAAACACCTGTTGTTTATGGGAAGACCATTTGTGCTGATCAATTTTCTTTACTACGATTGAATATTCAAGGCACATAAAACGTATTTCAATGTGCCTGTAATACGGCTCCTATAGAATCTCTTTCCAAAGAGAGATATCGGGATTGGGAAGCAAGTCAGCCTTGTCAAAAAGAGATATCGATATTGGGAGATGGAAGCAGTGCAAACTAGTTCAACAAGTCAGCCTTTTCATTGCGGATGAACTTCATTTAATTGGCGGAGAGGGTGGTCCAATCCTGGAGGTAATTGTATTCAAAATGAGACTCAACAATCATATTCTAGAGGTAATCGTATCCAGAATGAGACTCAACAATCATGTCATGGAGGTAATCATATAAAAGTAATATTGTAAAGAAAATCAACAACCGTTCGATCAAGAGTTCTTATGACCCATTCTTATTGTTAAAAACATACTAATGGTTCCCATATTCCTAGTTGGAGGCCTTGTTCATGGCCATTAAACACATGAAAGCTTCGTTTAGGGCCTAAGGCACCTGTTTTCATCCCTTAATGATGGTATATGCCTTTAATCCCATATGTGGTGTGAACAAACTCTTAATGGCACCCATATCCTACTTAGAGGCTAAAGATCATTTAGAAAGGATATACATAGTTGTTCAAGGCCTACTGCATGGCCCTTAAACTCAAAAAAAATCATTTTGGACCCAAGTTCCTTGTTTTCCTCCCTTCAACATGGTATAGTCCCTAAGATCCATTCTTACTCTTTAAAAAAACATATCAATGATGTTAAAGATATCGCACAAAAGTGAAATATCCCCTGCATAGGTCTTGTATAGTTTTTTGATGACTACATCACGAAGCTCTCTCCTTAGAATATATAATCACCTTATTTTCATTCCCTAGCCATCGTAAAGACCCTAAGAATATTTCTATAGGACCTAAATATATCATTTTCCTCCCCTAGCCATGGTGGAGGTTCTAAGACCCATTCTTATTGTTCAAAAAATACTAATTTTTTCCATATTCATAGTCAAAGACATTTTTCATGGCCATTTATCACAAGAAATCTACATTTATGGCCTAAGGCCCTTTCTTTCCTCCACCAACCATGGAACATGCCCTGACTCCTATATGTTGTGCAAAAATTCTCCTAAATTATAATGGTTCCCATATCCTACCCGAAGGCCAAATATCCCTTAGAAAGGATCTATCTAATTGTCTTAGGCCTGATTCATGGACCTTGATATTGAGAAGCTTCCTTTTAGGCCCAAGGTCCTTGTTTTTCTCCACTCACCATGGTATATGCCCAAATACAAATTCTTATTGTATAAGACATATTAATGATGCCAAATATTCCCTACATAGGATATTGTTGGCATGTTCATAGGAACAATGCTTGTCATTGATGGCAAGAACACACAGGAAGGAGAAGATCTGGAGGAGAAGTGACAGTGATCGTTGGATCACCCATTCCAAATTCCCGATGGCCATCAGATATGAATTCAGACAGGAGGAGCATGTAGATGTAGGACAGATCTCAAGCATTAGATCTGAGCACGGGGACTAACCATTGTCGGATCTAGGAGAACTTGCACGATATTTAAAGTTCAACATGAAGCGAGCTTACAAAGTCCCGAAAACAGCAGGACCGCCCTTCATCGGGTAGGACACGTGGCTACGTTTCAACATTTCGCTGACTGGAAAGTCAAAGGAAGGAAGCTCTCTAACCTTCCAACTCGTGATATGAAAAATCATGATAAGATCTGGGTCGTTAGATATGGATTAATTAAAAAGGAAAAACAGTCGTTAGATATGGTGAAGCTGCAAGGTGGATAAGACCAGGAGTCATCCAAATCTCCAAAACTGTGAAGGAATCCCGGTCGTCCATCGAGGACAGTCGTGGGTCATTGGATCCAAAGGAAACATGTCGAAAGATCATCATTTCGCTGATTGGAAAGTCAGAGGCACGAGGTGCTCTATTCTTCCAACTCTCGAAATCGAAATGATCTGATCCGTCGGATCGAGGAGAAATTTGGTCCATCGATCCAAGAAGGACACATGGAAAAATATCATCTCTTCGTTGAATGGAAAGTCAAAGGAACGAAGTGTTCTAACCTCTCGAACTCGCGAAATAAAATTAGTCATTGGATCAAGGATGAATCTGGCCCGTCAGATCTAGGAGGTAGTTCATGAAAGACCATGTCAGAAAGGACAGGTGGCAGTCTACATCATCAAGGACATGTGGCGCAATCATACAAGGAAAGGTGTCAAGTTTACTTGGAATTTCAGGCCACTGGAAATCACAATTCTGAGTGACACGTGGTAGCCACTCGGCTTATGACACGTCATTGAGTGATGCAGGAATGACGCCACTCTGGGAGTTTAGTTTTGGGAGTTTTAGCATCAATACTCCCCCAAAGTCCCAGAAGCTGAAGTTCCAGGACGAAGGATAGTCATCCGATCACCACGGATCATAGACCGTTGATTTGAAGAGCGAAGCGCTCAAATGGCTAGCTAGTGGTCATATTTTGTCGTCACATCGTCAAGAGTTGGAGAGCAGAGCTAGAGCTACCAAGCTCCATTTTGTATTTTGTGACATGGAGAGTCGAGATGACTCTTCAAAAAATCCCCGAAACACAAAATGCGAAATGTGTTTTGGACTTGGCCCCTAGTTAGTGCCTGTGGTCGCGTGAGTGGAAGGAGCTATCATAGCTAGGCTCCATTTTGGGTACCGGAAGTTGGAGGAGTCAAGGGACTCACAGGAGAATCCCTGAAATGAGAAATTGCAAAATGCAGTTTCAAGTTAAGCTGTGGTCACGCTGGAGGAAGGAGCTAGAGTAGCCAAGATCCATTTCGTGGTTCACAATATGAGGAGTCAAGGAGACTCACGGGAGAAAACCTGAAATGCAAAATCGTGAAATGCCTTTTTGAATAGGGTTGTGGTCACAACCATTGGTCACATCATCAAAGGTTTAAGGGAGGAGATAGCATGCAGCTAAGCTCCATTTTATAGATCGCACCTTGGAGAGTCGAGATGCCTCATCCCCAGATCCCTGAAACGTGAGTCATGAAAGCACCTTATGAATAGGCGTTTGGTCACCGCTAGAGGTCACCTGAAAGGAAGGGGCTTAGCCAGAACATCTAGTGCCCATTGTGAAGTTTTCTTCAGAAAGAGAGAAGGTAACAAAACACATGAACGCGCAGAGTTTATCTCAGTAACTGCCAGAATGAAGTGATTGCATCTGCCAGAGAATTTGAGTTGTTGTAGGGTATCTTCTAGAGGGGCCAAAGAGCCTTAGTGTAACTATTAGAGACCACTGATGGTTTATGCCAGAGAATTCAAAGATTCTTTAGGGTGATCGACAGAGAAGACGAAGAGTCTCGATGCAACTACTAGTGGAGTGTAAACTCATCATAGAGTCAACTGACAGATGGAAAAGGGTCGAAGACTATTACAGTCAGTAAAGCCAAACGATCTCAGGAGAAGGGCCATTGATGATGAACGCAATGAAGTGTATGCAGTGGGATAGCGCATGCAACATGCACAAGGTGCAAAGAGACTATACAAATGGAGAACAAAGAAGATATTGGGGCTGCGATTTTTAAGAGTGTGTTATGCAGGTAGAAGAAGGGAGTCTAGAGGAGAAATAGTGCAACAGAAGGAAAGAACAGAGATGCATAACCGATACAGTAAAAGAAGGCTCAGATGGACATGCAGATATATAGTAGAAGATCATAAATCTCAAGGAGATGCAAGCAGAGAGACACTGATACAGGAGAGCAGAGAAACATAGCAAAAAATTGATAAGCTTGGTAAGCCAATGAAAACTATTGAATCATTGTAATAAATTCACAGAAAACAAATTTTTATATTTCAGGGTGGTTGGGAGGTGCTAGGGAGAATTGTTATCCTCTGAGTGTCAAGTGGGTGCTTGAACACAGGGAGTTGTAGCTACCATCTGGTAGAATCCAGAGAAACCATGGTGGCAGGGTGGTGCTAGGGAGAACATTGGTTCTCTGTTATACAGGTTGGTGCATGTGTGATTGGAAGTTGGTGCTTCCATCCAGTTGGTGCTGGAGTAGAGAGGGAGTTGGTACTTTCTTCTAGTGGGTGCTAGTGATTCAGGGGGTCATTCATCTTCAAAGTTACACCGATCCAAAATCAAGAGAAAATGGTACAATTGTAAAGAGTTCGTCAAGAAATTTCCAGCGACACTGAAATCGCTTCGATTGGGCTTCGTATGCAGAAGTTATGGTGAATGGAGTTCAATTGCGACAGTTCGGGAAAGTCAAAACGACAGTAAAAAAAAAAAAAAAAAAGGTGCAATGCCCAGGGTTGGTAAGAATCAAGATTTTACCATTTAAAGCATAAAAAGGGATAATGCATTTTAAGAGGTGAATGGTTATTAGCTATGGGTTATAAAAAACATATCTAATCTAAACTTTATTCCATGGTCCAACGCATAGTTAATGGTTATATATGCCAACATATATATATGGTTCAATGTTTATAACGCATTTAACATATATGGTGCAATGGTTATGGTTAAGACCATATGGAAAGGTTGACATGTGGTGGCGCCGAGTTTATGGTTCAACATATGTAACATATATTGCACAGCTTGTCAACATTCGCTAACATTTGTGAAAAGCCCGCGCGGTCAGTTGGTAACATCAAACGGTTATCGCAACATTTTGTGCACGGTTTGTTGAAACATCTGGCAGTCACTGCATTGGGTGCGCGGTTAAGTTATAACATTTGTTGATAACCTTTGGCGGAGTTCCATTTATATCCATTATTTGGCGGGTATAACATATATGTAATAGAACCATCGCAACATTTGGTTAGTGGATGAATAGCATATGTTCCATTTATGATATGGTTCAGTTTAGCGGATCACATAGCAGAGTTCTCATATATGGCGGATATTCATACTGTGTGTTCCATTTTTAATATACAGTTCAGATCTGGCGGATATAACGTTTGGGTTGTTTCCAGAATCTCGCAGGGATAGAATAGATGCACCAAAATCGAGTATGTACGTGCGATATTTTTGGATGGATATAACAGTTTGGAACTGGAACAACTCTAATAGATGGATCCGTTGCCACATTTAGCGGAACAGAAATGAATGATAGTGGATGTTACACACAGTTAGAGGAGTTTCATCCTTGTTTAGAGCATCATTCTGTTGTTGACGGGAATTTCGCAGAGGAGAACATGAGGGCCTACAGCTTTATAACCAGATGTTTCAGCCAGTACACAAGAGAGAACATGGAGGAGAAGTTTAACAGCTGTGGAGACATTTTGGTGAAGCACTGTTGCTTGTAGAATCATCTACGTTCTGTTGTGGTTTTCTTATTGTTGAAAACCTTTGTAAACTTGCCAGAAATTGTAGTTTTTTTAGTATTCTGCACAGTACTATTGTCTCATAGCTGCTCAGAGTCTGCTGAAGATGTTATTGTAACCATTGTGTACCAATTTTTGAATATTAATTGGATCGGTTCCATTGGAGAGGGACCCAGAGACGTAGCCCAGTGAAGGGGGTGAACTTCGTTAACAAATTCATCATTTGTACTCTCTTTTCTGCTGTGTTTTTCATCCTCTGCTTTTTGTATTTTCGTTTCCTGTTATCTTCATTATGTACAATGCTGCATTTCCAAATTACAGTCTTTATTTAGAAGCTGAAAGTAAATTAACATGCTGAGAATTCATAGTATTTAACAAAAATGCACTTAACATTTAGATCCTACAGATCAAATTAATGGTATCAGAGCTTGGTTTACTGTAGTGCCAGACTGTGAATGCTTACCAGGTCAAAATCTCAGCTCGGTGAAGGAGAATTAGTTGAAGGCGACCCTGAGACTGGTTCAAGGAAAACATTCCCAAAAATCATGTCTTCTCCACGAGGGGAAGAAGAAGGGCATGGGGAACGAGAGAAACCTGTTATCACCGATACATAGTTTCTAGAGGCCTTTATCAGCATGAAAAATATGGTGGAAATGCTTTTTGATGAACATACAGAAAGGAAGAAGAAAGAAGGTGAAACTTCGTCCAAAGAAGCAGAGATAAAGAAAGAGGAGAAGGGAAAAGGCGTAGGTGATGATGATCCTAATGATACTAATAAATCCTTTTCCTCCTCTCATTTGAATAATGCTAATATGCCATATTTCAAACTAGATGTGAAATTCGAATTACCAATTTATAATGGAGATTTAGATGCTGACAAGTTAGACAATTGGATCAAGTAGCTTGAAGTATACTGCAGGGTGCAGGGCATTAATGATGACCCTTCCAAGATTCAGTTGGCCACTTTGCGAATGATTGGGATGGCTCTTACTTGGTGGGAGAGCAAGATTCAACAAGATCTTCGAAATCATGGTAAAATAATTTCAGTTTGGAATGAATTCATTGAAGTATTAAGAAAGCAATTTTATCCTTTAGGTCACATGCAACAATTAATAATGAGCTGGCAAACTTTTAGACAAGCTAAAGGACAAAGCATTCAATAATATACTCATGAATTTAGGAAGAGGGCTATTGCATTGAATGTTGCATTGGATACGCAAGAAACTCTTCTTAAATATATTGGTGGCATGCATTCTTATTTGCGACATACTTTGTTGATGTTTAACCCCAGTAATTTGGATGATGTATGTGTTCAAGCTACACA
>SNQJ01S0052598.1:110196-136704 GCA_010110895.2 Picea sitchensis | reverse complement strand
TACTTGGACTCTTGATGAAGGTGAAGAAATGCGTAGGGACATAAATGAACTACAAAAGAAGATGGATTCAATGGAAGCTAAGTTGGATACTAAGATGGATGGTTTAAAAGGGGAGATCATGGAAGTATTGAAAAATTTCATAATAGAGAAGACACCTGAAAGTAAAAATGCATCCCATGAAATTCATGATGAGGACACAAGGAAGGTGAATCAAGGAGAAACTCCAACTTTGGTTTGAATGCCAACCACGTTCCTAAGATTGATATGAGGAAGTTTGATGGCAAGGACCCAATCACATGGATACTTCAGATGGAGTAATTCTTTGATCTCCATAATGTGCCATATACACAAAAGGTACGAATTGCTTCTTTATATTTAGAACCTAATCAATTTTTATGGTATCGATGGCTTTTTTCTCACAAATCACTCATCACTTGGACAATTTTCACGGAAGAAATGATAGCACACTATGAGGATACAAGGAGCAATACCTTCTTTATCCAATTGATAAATCTCAAGCAAAAGGGTTTAGCTACCGAGCACATTGAGAACTTCCAAAGATTGAATATAAAGGTAACCGATATTCCAGATGAGCACTTGATTGATGTATTCATAGGAACTTTAAAGGATAACTTTCAACATGAGGTTTTCCTTTAGGAACCCAAATCATTGGAGAATGCATTTAAGGTGGCAAGAAATGTTGACAGTAAAAATATGGCTATGGCTACTAGAAGGACCAATCCTAACATCTATAGAGAGAACAATGTTCCTTCTTCTAAAACACCTTAACCTACAAGGTTGACACCTCAACAATTGGAGGAAAGAAAAACAAAAGGTTTATGCTTTAATTGTGACAACAAGTACAATAAGGGACATAAGTGTGGTGAGAAGAAATTATTCTACATAGATTGTGAAGAGGAAGAAGAACAAATTATTCTACATGGATTGTGAAGAGGAAGAAGAACAAGAACAAGAACCATCTCAAGATGAAAATGTAGAAGCAATTTCGCCTGAAGAGTTGGCCCCCAATGACATCGCAGTAAATGCATGGTCGTGGAATTAGCACCTCAAACCCTCAAGATCAAGGATACATCAAAAATAAAAAGGTAATAGTCCCACTGATTGGCAAGACTCATAATTTCATTCACTCTAAATTAGCCAAAGATCCAATTGCTTTGTATATCCAAAATTTTAGAAGTTTCAAGTAATGATTGCAAGATGGAGGAACCATCAATTGCTCGTGAAAATGCAAGAAGATCAATCTTACTATGGGGAATATGTAATGAATAGTCCAATGATTGCTATACCCATGGTGAAAGTGTATGTTGTACTAGGAATCCAACAGTTACAATCATTAGGAAAAGTGGCTTTTAACTTTCAAGAACTTTCATGAAATTTTCTTTGGAAGGAAAATAAATTGAGTTAAGAGGTATCACAGAAACCCAGTAAGGTGATAAGCTCTAACGCATGACAAAATTATTGAAAAAGGCATCAAGTCATTATTGCACAACTATACCTCACTCAGATGTTCAAACATCTAAGCCATCTATTCCCTCAAGATCTCCAAAGCGATCATTGATAAGCATTCCAAATTATCGAAGATATTCCCATGGTCTTCCACCCACCAAAATCATGATCATGAAATTCACCTAATTCTAGAGTAAGTCCTAACATCGTGCCATATAGATACCCTTATGCAAAAAAGAGTGAAATTGAGTGCATGGTTGAAGAAAGCTAGATGTCGGCATTATTAGACCTAGCCAAAGTTCTTACCGCACTGGTAATGGTATTCAAGAAAGATAGTCATGGTGTATGTGTCCGTGATTATAGAGAGCTCAACAATATCACTATTAAAGACAAGTTTCCCATCTCAGCCATTGATGAATTGTTAGATGAACTACATGGAGCAATTTGATTAATAAATTGATTCATCTGTGGTATCATCGATCGTAATCGAAGGAAGAAGATCCCAAAACAACATTCAACTCATGAAGGCCATTATGAATTTGTGGTCATGCCTTTTGGCCTTACAAATGCAATCTTCCACATTCCAAGTGGGTTGATGAATTCCATTTTCAAGCCCTTCCTTCAAAAAATTTGTGTTAGTATTTTTGATGATATACTAATCTATAGAAATTTTGGGAGGATCATGCAACATGTTGACAAGGTGCTACAACTATTAAAGGTGAAGGACAACTATATGCCAAACCATCCAAATGTTTCTTTGGAGTAAAGGAGGTGAGTATTTGGGTCATATTGTATCTCATGAAGGTGCCAAGGTTGACCCTAACAAGATTAAGTCCATGATGGATCAACATTCCCAAAAAAAAATTAAAGAATCTTAGGAGATTTTTGGCCTACTGTGTTACTACCCAAGCAAGTTTGTTAGTAACTATGGAAGAATAACAGCACATTTAATGGCACTAACTAAGAAGGATGCATTTTCATGGACTCCATGAGTAACCAAATCTTTTGAACAACTTAAAGAGGTGATGTAAAGCTCCCCGCTCCCACCATCACATACCACAAAAACCTTTATTGTGGAATGTGATGCCTCCGAAATGGAATTGGTGTTGTCCTAATGCAAGAAGGAAGGCCCCCGCTTTTGAAAAGCTCTAATTCACTCAAGGGAAAGGACTTACACAAACCCATTTATGAGAAGGAAATGATGGCAATACTACGCATTGAAGAAATGGCGCCCCTACCTAATAGGTAGGCACTCTGCTGTCAAAACAGATCATGATAGTCTTAAATAATTTCTTGAACAAAGACTATCTTCAAAACAAAAACAAAAAAAAAAAAAAAAAAATGGGTTATGATTTTGAAATCGCCTATAAAAAGGGGAAGCATGTTGTGGGTAGATGCACTCAAGAAAGGATGTATATGTTGAGGCCTTTATCCGTGTTATATCGACCATCCAACCCGATTGATAATAGAAGCAAGGGATGAAAAAGAATGACGGCAAGTGTGGACTCTATTCAAAGGTTGCAGCAGGATTCCAAAGGTATCGCATACATTTACATGGGAAGAATGATTCACTATGGTACAAAGATCGCGACATTTATGTAAGAACTCCCAACTCAAAACAAAAGGTACCATTGAATTGCACACCTCTCCAATAGAGGGCACTCGTGATTCTTGAAAACCTGCCATAGAGTCAAGAAGGATTTTTTGGGATGGCCTTAAACTACGCTTCAAAGGCTCGGTGGGCGTATCGTTTGGTTTGCTAACAAAATAAGGTGTAAACAATTAAGACCCCTGTCTTTTACAACCATTATCCATCCTAAGTCATTGAGGAGGTTTCCATGGATTTCATCACTGTGGTTACCAAATTCAAGGAAAGAGGTCATCATGGTGATTGTTGATAGACCTAATTCAGCACGCACATTTTTTTTGCACTCTCTCATCCTTCAAAGCCGGTACAGCTTGCCACCGCATTCATGGAGACAACAAAAGCTACATGTAAGCCCAAAGATTATTGTGGGTGACAGATCCCATCTTCACCGGAAATTTTGGACAATTATTTTCTTGTTTGGGTACTCGGGCTTGGCTCCATATAGCTCATCCTATCATCCTCAACTGGATGGACAAACCGAGATAGTGAACAAATGTTCAGAAGGCTACCTTCGCTGTTTTGTCTCCTATAAACAAACACAATGGTTCAAATGATACCCTATGCAATGGTGGTATAACACTTCCTTTCGTGATCAGCAAAATGTACGACACCATTTATGGTGGCACTTTATGGATACCACCCTCCTTCCATCACTCTTCTCTAAAAATAAAAATCTAAGGTTCAAATAGTGGAAGATCACATCAGAATCAACAACAAGTTCTCCAAATCTTAAAGGGACAACCCCTGACCATGGCACAAAAAATCGCATGAAACAACAAGCATCAACATCGAAAGTGAAAGAATTTTTTGAAGTAGGGGATTGGGTGTTTTAAGACTACAAACTATACAAACATATGTCCCTCAATCAAGCCAAGAAGGATAATACAAATTATCACCAAAGTACTATGGCCCTTATAAGGTGTTGCAAAATATACTATGGCATACAAATTGAGCTACCTGCATCTTCAATGGTACACCTGCCCATGTTTCATGCTTAAAGAAGGTTATAGGTTTACAAGATCCCGCCTAAACTATATATTGCCAGAATTTGACGAGAAGGAAAAATCATATTGAGCCCAAAGCCATCACTCCATACAAGAATTCACCCGTGATGAGGAATAGATCCATTTCAGAGTATCTCATTAAAATGGAGGAAACTACTCAACAATATTCCACTTGGAAGATGAGTCTTTTATACAGAACTAGATTCAAGTAAGTTATGACAACACTTGGCTCCTTCCTCAAGGAGGGGTATGTTAAGCCCCATTATTGCCTCCACAATTCCTAATTAGGGTATATATTATATTAGAAATACATTTTATTTATTTCTGCTTTATGCCATTAGTTGTAATTATATCTCCTAGTCTCCTATATATACCAAGGAGACATTTTAATTTTGGAATCATCTTGTACTTGAATATTTAAGTGGGGTAAAAGGAGGTTTCCCCCTCAAAGAGGCTTATTATCTGAAATTATCTCTTTTTCAAGGCGTTGAGTACTTTTTCTGAGGTTTTTCTATGCTATATTGATATTTGGTTCTTAACATTGACCTGGAGGATGGGATGTGTCATATGCACTTTGATGGCTCATGATCCAAAGAAGGTAATGGAGATGGCATTATCTTGTACTCACCTATAGGTAAAATTCACAACTTTTCCTATAGGTTAGAGTTTTCTTGCACAAACAACGTCACCGAATTTGAAGGATTACTGCTAGGCATTAAAAATGCCTATAATTTAGGTTGTGATCACCTTACAGTTTTTGGGGACTCTAAACTTGTTGTGAACCTTGTACGCAAAATATGTTCTCCTAGCAAAAGGTTGATGAAATGCTACACCCAAGTTGTTTGGGCGCTTATCTTGAACTTATTATCATTTAAAATCACTCATGTTAAAAGGGAACTAAATTCAATGGCTGATAGGTTAGTTGTTTTTGCTTCCTCTCCTACTCGGAAAATTCTGCCACAAAGACTTGATTGTACTTTTCAATCCTTATATCTTCCTCATATCCCTGACAATGTAGAGTCATGGCAGGTCTTCCCTAGTGATGAAATCACCTGTGCTTTCATACAAAATGAACCATATAATCCCAAAGAGATTATATCCATGGAAAACAACAAAATTCCGAAGGGCTTGACTCCTCTAGAAAGCTCATTTTCATCGAGTGATGTAGCCAAAAAATAAACTCATAAATAAGAGGAGTCAAAAAGGAAAGTGGGTGAAACCATTTCCTTGAACATTGGAACACTTGATTCCCCAAAGAATGTTAAGATAGGTGCCCAATGTACTGATGAAGAAAAGTTGAAATTCACGGATTTACTTCGTGAATTTCAAGATGATTTTACTTGGTCTTATGAGGATCTTCGTGGTTTTGATCCTTCTCTTATACAACATGCCATTCCTATCAAGGAAGGTATAAAACCAGTTAGGAAAAAAAAAGACTCATTAACCCCGCACTTGAAGCTACTATTGGGAAGGAGTTGGAAAAACTCTTGAAAGCTGGGATAATTTTCCATGTTAAGCATTTTGAGCGGGTTTCCAATTTGGTTCGCGTTCAGAAAACAACTAGTTAGATCCGATTGTATGTTGATTTCTATGCATTGAATAGAGTGAGTGTGAAAGACCATTTTCCTCTCCCTAATATGGAAATGATTTTGCAGCAAGTTGCAGGGTCACAAATGATGTCCTTACTTGATGGTTTTTCTAGTTATAATTAGATCAAGGTAAAAAGGACTGACAAGTACAAAACCACTTTCACTACACGTTGGGGCACATTTGCTTATGAACACATGCCTTTTGGATTATCTAATGCAGGTGCTACTTTCCAAAGAGCTATGCAGATAGCTTTTGAAGATCTAATCAATAAGATTATTCATATTTATCTTGATGAATTAATTGTATATTCAAAAAACCGATTGGATCATTTTGGTCATCATAGAAAGGTTCTCATGCGATGCAGAAAGTTCAGCATTTCTTTAAACCCTTCTAAGACTATTTTCGGTGTTACCAAGGGAAATATCCTTGGGCATATTGTTTCAGATTCAGGAATAAGCATAGATCCCGAAAGGATCATTTCTATTTTGAACCTTCCTGCTCCCACTTCTAAAAAGGAGGTTCAAGCATTTATGGGCATTATCAACTTTGTCTGTAGATTTCTTCCTGATTTTGATGTAATGGTCAAACCAATTCACAATATTCTCAAGAAAGATCGCTCCTTTTCTTGGACTTATGACGTCAAGAATGATTTTGTAAGGATTAAGAAAACAATCAGTTTTGCATCGGTTTTGGTTAAGCCGGATTTTGAGAAAGATTTTATTATATACACTAATGCCACGGAGGAAGCAATTTATTCTATTCTTGTACAATGTGATGACCAGAATAATGAAAAACCAGTAGTTTGCATGAGTCAAAGCTTATCAAATGACGAATTCAAGTATTCTTATATTAAAAAACATGATTTCGCTCTTGTTAAAGTTGTGGAGAAATTTTGCCACTTTATCCTAGGCAAGCACACACTGGTAAAAGTCCTTTTTCCTACTGTCAAGTTTTTTCTTTCACATACTTATGTTTCAGGGAAGCTTGCACATTGGCTTGCCAAGATTCAGGAGCATAATTTAACCATCATGACTTCGAAAACCATTAAGGGACGAGACTTAGCCCTTCACTTGGCTCAACGTGCTGAAGAAAGTGAAGAAATTGACAAACAGGATAATCCTCTTTCAACATTATTTTACATTGATAGTCAAATCCTTCCTATAGCTAAACATCCCTGGTACAAAAATCTGGTCTATTACTTGCAAAATCAGAGATGTCTAGATAGCCTAGATACTCATCAAAGAAGAAGGCTCCATCTTGAATCTTCCATATACGTTATTTTAGGAGACTTCTTGTTCAGGAGATCTGTCAATGGTATATTACTTCGATGTATAAATAATGAGGAAGCACAAAAACTGTTACAAGAAACACATGGATCTTCAGATTTTGTTATTCATGTGGGTGGACACTTTTCTGCTAAAACTATTGCTTTTAAAATCATCAGAAAAGGATATTACTGGCCTTCAATTTTTTGAAATTCTTACAACTTTTCAAGATCTTGTGACAAGTGTCAAAAATTCGTTGGGAAAGAACGTCTTTCTACCATGCCTTTGCAACATGTACTCCCTGATTTTCCTTTTTCAAAATGGGGTATGGACTTTATCGGTCCTATTAATCCTCCATCTTCAGCAGGGCAAGTTTTTATCTTGACAACCACATATTATTTTACGAAATGGACTGAAGTTGTCCCACTTAAACACTCGCAGGATGAACAGGTTATTTCTTTCCTTGAAACTAATATTTTCTCTAGATTTAGCATTCCTTTAGAAATTATTACAGACAACAGGCCCGCTTTTATTTCTGCTAAGCTAACTCAATTTCTAGCTAAGCTGGGAGTCAAACATTTTACCTCGGCAGCTTATTACCCTCAAGGAAATGGGAAAGTTGAGTCTACTAATAAAAATATGGTAAGAATTATCAAGAGGCTCATTGAAGATAAGCCTCTTCAATGGCACACCCTCCTCACTTACGCACTTTGGGTAGATCAAACTACTACAAAGGTAAGCACAGGTTGAACTCCCTTTCAGCTTGTTTATGGTCAAGAAGTTATTTTTCCTACCAAGCTAGAACTTTCTTCTCTACGGTTGATGCTATAGATTGAAGAATTAAATTCTTCTAATATCCCTCAAAGAATAAATGCATTGTTAGATTTAGAGGAACAAAGGACGTTTTCCTTGGAGAACATAAAGAGAAGACATCAAACTGTAAAGAAATATTTCAATAAAATCACAAAAGCTGTCAGATTTAACGTAAATGAGAAATTCTTTCTTTGGGATTCATCTCATGCTGATAGAGGAAGACATTCAAAGTTTCAAAAGTTATGGTGGGGTCCTTTTAAAATCGATTTTGTCCTGGGAACAAATTCTTATCTTCTAAAGGACTTGGAAGAGCGATTATTTTCCTATAGCACCAAAAGTTCCCACTTAAAACACTATGTGGAACCAATTTGAAAATTAAACGTTGTATAAATGTAACTTATGTATTATATTTTTTTGTTTTACTGCTTTGATTTTTCTTTGTTGTCTTTATTTTGTTGTTGTTTCATTTCTGATGTTTTTTAATTTCTTTCCTTTTCAAAAATAAACTCTGGATCAATTTTGCCACAACGATGCTATTCTACAAGTATTGTTAATATATAACAATCAGGTTGCATAGTTGTCATGATGTCCCCCTTGAAGACATCACTGAAATTTATCTCTGCTTCCAGTATTGCTGGTAGATAGATAACTGGATTTTCATCCCTACTTTTTGTCTTCCCTTTCTTCCCTCCACCCTAAGATTCAAAAAGACAACACCATAATTTTTTCTCCTTTAAGCAATAAAAGTTGTCACTATGACCAATCAAATGTTATGCATACAGGAATAAACACCTCATACATAACACTTTCCATGTGCTATTCCCAAAGTCTCAGTTCATGTTTTCCCTTAAACCGCCTCACTTCCCCCTGTTGTATAATCATTTTGGTAAATATTTCTTTGATCTACGATTAACCTAGTATGTAAAACCGGATATTCTGAGTTCTTAATCTGTTGAAAACAAATTTCCCTGTGGAGTCACTAGTTTGTTGACGCTTAAAAGCACAACGATGAATACTATGCTTGCAAATGCTTTCCAAGATTTATTCTTATCTATATTAATAATAAACTAGTAGGTGGGACCCCCTTGTTAGACTTATGGCACTATGGTGGATATGTTGCGCTTATATTTTGTTGCCTATGTGATGGTACCAGCATAGTCTTCTACAGTTTCAAATAATTGTTTAAAATGTTGTGGTAACATGTGGTGGTTGGGTATTAAAATACGATACTAAATGGATTTGATGAGCTCTCACAGAATATGTTAAGGTTTCCCTGTGGATGAAAGAATTGTTATTCAGTTTTGGTTTTGATATTGCATTAAACGTGGCATTAAATGGATTAAATGATCTTGATAGAGGATAATAATGGATCTCTTTTGAATAAAAGAACTATACTCAAGCTCTAATGTTATGTATTATTATGACAAAGGATGGGTGCTCTTGACCCTTTCTACTATGGTTATGCGCCTTGTTTGAATTTCATATATGGTTGCACATTTGTTTATGTTCCTATCACATTGTTATTTTGAAGAAGTTTGGCATTACCAAGGGGTGGAACACTTTGCAAAAATGATATGGAAATGGATATTTGGTTGATTAATTGTGTAGTGCTATGGTGAGTTGGCTTGGCTCGTACTTTGAATTGAATGAAGTTGGAAGGGAGAAGTGACGTGCATTTATTGCACATCACTCAAACTCCCCTCGAGCCTGTTACCCTAGTCATTCTTGAATTTTGGTTTTGGCTCTAGTAGTTGTTGTTGCTCCACCTTGTTCAGTCGTGGAGGAAATATATAGTCTTGTCTATCCCTCATGCAAGATTTTCCAGGTTTGGATTTCTTACTCTTTCATCCATGATAGTTACTCTGCCCTTTCAATCAACTTTTGGCTCTGGATTTCTCGTGGTCTATGTGATTCTTAATCTGTTATGAGATTTTGAACTGTGTATTGATGTTTGCGTCCTTGGTTTCGTATGGTGGTTGTTCTGGACAATTGGAATTTAAAAATAAAAAATAAATAAATGGTTACACTCTCCTTGCTATGTGTAATCCTTGCATGGTATTGTTGAATAAAATTTACAGTGGAGCCTGCTCGGTTATGGTTTAGGTTTTGGTCAGGCCTCTCTGTGGAAATTCATTATTATGGTGCCAAAGCTCTAAGCTTTACGAGTACCCGACCTATGGATTGTCATAAAAGGTCTCTGTGTTTAAGTTTTCCCACTCCATGTTCGTTTCTTTGAATAGTGTACGCATGTTGTTTTCTGACCCTGTGGGTTGCAGTGTGAACTGATCAAAGATTAAAATATTTGTGCCTTGTCTTGGCAAAACCCTGAGCTATTAGCTGGTTGTTTATGACCTCACTGTTGCCTGGAAAACATTGCATAGTCTGAAATTAACGCTTCCCAGAAATTAATGGAGGCATTATGCATGTTTTTGATCGGACACGAGTTGTGCTTCAATGCTCATTTTACAGTGTTGATTAAGTATTGGATTGATCATTGTGGCTCAAAGCATATTATGTTTTCTTGTAGCGATTACAATGCTATTCGTTATGACTGTCATATAGTGATAATGTGAATACAATGGCTACTGTGAAAAAATAACTCTGAGCATATGGATTATTGTGTAAATAATTTGAAAGCCAGCAAGAAAATTTATCAAGGAAAGTAACAGTTTGAATTATTGTTTTGAAAAGGAACATTGTTAAAACTTTGAAGGTATGAACAGAGATATGTTTTGATTTGTTTTCAATTGAACAATATCCGTATTATTTCCCTGTCATTCTATCACTTTTCGCTCATTACATTCCCCTCATAATCCCAAT
Source organism: Picea sitchensis (assembly GCA_010110895.2). Classification (NCBI taxonomy): domain Eukaryota; kingdom Viridiplantae; phylum Streptophyta; class Pinopsida; order Pinales; family Pinaceae; genus Picea; species Picea sitchensis. The sequence goes on along the minus strand of SNQJ01S0052598.1, from coordinate 126,097 downwards.
TTCATTTATGGCATCCTTATTCTGCGAAATAAATTAAAAGGGAAAAGTTTGTGTAAAAGAGACAAAGGGATAACACGACAAGGATTGGTGACTGATATTTTGGTATTTTATTACACAGATAAATTGTTTAATTAATTGTTGAACAATATTCATGTATTAATCCCCTATAATTATACCACTTTTCACTAATTACACTCCCTCCATATGTCCCATGAACCCTATCACTCCCTGTTCACTTGGCGATTACTAAATGGTTTGTTATGGATGGATTTGCATGTATCTCGTGTCAATTTTTGAGCCAATTTTTTATTCATGTAAGAAGAGTGCCATGTATGGTTTATTAAGAGCTTCATTATTGACGAACTATTTCTACAGGATGAGTTTCTTCAGTAGAGGCAGCCATGGAAGAAAAAACAAAGGCAGGTGAAATTGGAACCGACGTCCTAGAAGGCCTAGATTTTCCATCCATTTTGATGTTGGTCCCCAACAATTAAACCAGTTGTTCCAAGCTGAGTTCTTTAACTGGATTGTTCATGGAATAGTACACCCTCGACTAGAGAGACCCCTTTCCAGCCTCAAAACATCCATGGCATTCTCATTCCTCCACATGTGTCCTTGCAACCAGAAGTCCCTGCAAATGATGGATGGCAAGAGATTGTCAACCCGACTGTCTCTCACCATCATGGCTAGCCCAATATTTCATTACCTCTTCCACAACCTGTCAATCCTAATGTCCAGATTGCCCGTGTTGATTCGCCTGTTCAATATTCACATGCTAGTAAAAGACTAAAAACTAGTATTCCCCAACCTATACAAGATAAAGAAAAAGTAGTTGCATCCCCTTCTTCTCCCTCTGATGATTCCTCAAAATATGTGTCTTCCTGCATGCATTTAAAGGATGATTGTTCCCATGTTATCAGTAAAATACAACCTCAAGGTTCTAATCAACCACGGGCTACTTCCAGGAAATCAAAGGGGGACAACAGTGAAAAAAGAAAAATTGCCTCCCAAAGTGGCAACTATGGCTTTTAGATTATCTGTTTTTATGATTATAGTTGATGAAGACAATGCTAGTGGTTTTCAGAATGTTTGGGCAACAAGCTCTGTTTTGGTGTTTTGTGCATAATGTCTATAATGTGGATATTTATATAATTTTTTGGATATGATATAAATTATTTCTGATATTTAAATATTCAGTTTGGAAGATATTTAAGGGAGCTACAAGGGTGGTGTTGTTCCATAGTTTATACTTAAGGCTTTAAAGTATAAGGTCTAGGCATCCAAAGTAAAGAGGGTTTTTTGATATAAAGAAAAGGAAAACAATTCTTCAGTACAAGAAGCTATAGTTGATTTCTGAGTTGTCTTTGTCTAGCTTCCAATTGTTCCTGGATGCTTATGTTATGTTCAATAGTCGCCCATGAGCGTTCAAGTTCAACCTGGGTGGTGGCGGTTTTTAGGATAGTATTAAAAAGGGTTAAAGCGATACTAGTTTGATCTGTGAGGTTGGGTTCAATGTTGGGTTTTCTTGCAACAGGTAGAGTCATGGAGAACAAGAAGTCTGAAAGATTTGTTGTTTTTAAGTTTTCACTTTACTACCGAAATATTAGAGAAAAGTTCTTTAAATCAAATCAATATTATAATAGCTCAGAGGTTGTTTCTCACATCTGAGTTAAATTTTAAAAAATCGAATGAATTGAAAGAAAAACATAAAGTTATTAATCAAAGCAAGGCATCAATTGCTGAAGAATATTACTTTGTAACAAAAGAAGAAAGTGAGTGATGTAACCTTCAATGAAGTATAAATATAGCATCCAATTAACATACAAGTCTTGTATTAACTAATAGTGAATACAGAGGAAAATCGGTTGGTATTAGATTACTAAATGAAAAATATCCACAGTAGATGTTGTACTAAATTGTGAATTGCATTCATCAAAGAAAGATATATGAAAGTATGATGGAATATGAAAAAACAAAGAACACATAACTCAGAATAGACGAGATGTAGAATCTCTGGCCTGCATTTGTATTAATTCTCAATAAAGAGAGTCTTCTCCTTTACAATCAGCAAAAGGCAGCCTCTGGGGCATTCTAAAAATATATATTTATACAAGATTTAGGCGTTTATGATTCTATCATTCTAAGAAAGTGGATTACATAATGAGAAGGTGAAACGATTCACTTTGTTATCCCTTGTCGTCTCTTATGTTGGCAGGACGTTGGCCTTTCTTTGTCTCCTAGCTCCAACATTTGGCAATATGTGCAACTGTATTATTTGCTTCCAGAAGTATTTCCTTTCCCCTGTTTAATACATTCAAGACACCTTTCTACCAACTGGGCTATCGACTTGGAAGGCTCTGTTTGGTCATTTGCTTCAAATATGTAACATTTCCTTTCCAGTTGTGGCACTCTTTCCCCTACTTGTTTATCTTCCATGATGATAGACAGTAGTTGTAGATTTGGATTTATTAACCATTTGTCTACCTGAGCAATGTCGACCTGGCTTATCTGAGAGAGCTCAACTTGGTCCCTTTCCACATTTTCCTTAATATCTAGCAGATGTTTGGCTAAGTTGATTTTACCCAACGTTCCAAAGCTACTTTCCTTATCAAGCTCTAAGAAAATTTTATTTATTAAACTGAATATTTCTTCACATGAATCTCTCACCTCTTCATCCATTTTTTTGTTTTCTGCTATGTTGTGCTCCCATTCCTTTTCCAGGATGTTACCTTTGTTTTGCTCTTTAATGGATAATATGGAAGCGATGACCATTTCCTCTTTCGTCGTTGATACAATAGCCTCCTGAAAAGTACTTTCAAGCTACCTTAGCTTCTCTCTCTCTCTCTTAAGGTGATTTGGTCTAAAGCTTGATCTATCAACTGAACATGATTCTGGATAGTTTCTACTTTAGTAAGTATTCTCTACTAAGTTTCTTCTATCCTCCTTCGTATTTCCATGGCGCCACGATATAAAATCTCAAGATTATATCTCCTGTCACAGAGGATGAAAACACAAACAATGGTTATCTCGCTAAACTGGTTATGTGAAAACTGGAATGAAATTCAAATAAGGAAATTATTTCTCTTAGAGTACTCAAGTTTGTGTGGGTCCTTACTGACACAGTGTTTAATTCTTTTAACAAAAATATTTGGAGATAAAGCAAGTTCTTATTTTCAATCATTTCTCTAATTCGCTTATAAATGCCATAAATGTTTGATATTTCGTGACTTGGGATGATCGTAGAAACATTTAATTCTTTGCCCGTAAGCTTAACAAGTTAAAAGTTGTTTATGATATTAATTAATCTAGTTTAATCCTTTAATTAATCGCGATTAGTTCTTAATCATTTTTCGGTGTTCGTAGTCTCGGATGATTTGACTCTCAGTCTTGGGCTGTGAATCCCTGATTCGCAATATCATGGTTTGGTTAATGAACCTAAACCAGGCATAAGTTTTTTAATTAATCATGATTATTTTATAAAATTTGCGACCTCAGGTATCGGGGTTACGAATGTGTTGTTTCAAGGTAAAATTGTCAAGTCGTGAAGTCACAATAATAATTAACTAACGTTAATTTTCGTTAGTCCTGTAATTAACCAGGTTTACCTTAAGTAGCTTTCGCAACTTCACACATCAGACATTCGAAGGTCACTTGAGGCGTGACTCCCGAATTGCGAAAGTGTGATGCATTAAAAAGTGATAATCACTTCTTATTTTTCGATGATCATGATTAAACTTAACCTAAATTTTTTATTTCGCACGTCGGGGTATTGAGAGCTTTGATACATAGAACCGTTAGATCTGCGAAATCCTGAGATCCGAGATTTGAGGTTTATGGCTATCATTTTTATCATTTGAAAATGTACGCAACTTCAAACTATTGGTGACTGAAGTATTTGAAAAAATGTGTTTTCCAACATAGGCTCCATCTAGGGATCTCGTCTCCCTATGGGACGAGAAGAACAGTAGACCACGTGCCTTTATTGGGTAAATGGATTCATTACTTTATTCTTATGAGACTTGTTCGGAGAGGGGGGACAGAGAGAGTTTGAGGTTTCATCTTTATCTCTAAAAACTTTCGAAACTTAATCGTTTACTAATCTCAATTTTAGGCCCTTTGATGACTTCCTCTTACTCAAAATTGATTTCGGGTCTGCTTAAGATAATCAAAACAACCTTGGGAATTCTAACAGATTTTGTCGATCTTTATTGCATCAAGTTGAATTTATTTCGGTGTTCTTAATCAGGGAGTCCCNTCATGTATAACAGCCTTACAAATATCTTAGACATTGCTTCACTGCCAGCAAGCCTGTTCAGTACCCCGGTGAAGTTATTTGATTCCTTTTATTGAATTTCCTTTCACCACTTCAATTTGTAACTTTGCATTTAAATGTTGAGATGAGGGAAATAATTTAATGAATTTCCTTTCATCATCTCTTCTTTGGACTAGATGGGGGCAATCATTTTTGAATTTCTTTTCACCATCTATCTTATATTTTCTTTTAGAACATGAAGTGGTGGCAATCAATTAGTATAAAGTATACCAGGGGTGATATCTGTGTATAATTTTGCAACAGAGGTATGTTAACTCACTTTGATTACTCTGGACCAGTTTTCCTTTGACCTTCAAAACATATTAGTCTGTAGGAAAACTTATGGGAGAATTTATTTCCGGGGGCCTTCTTTTGAGCAAGACTAATCATTTAAAACCTATTAAAAGAACTAAGAGAGTTAGGATTAGCCTATGCATATATTTGTTTAGTGGGAGCCCGAGGATTCGTGAGGACTTGCCCCTTTTCTAAAGATTCGTTTGTCAGCTTTCAGAGCTAAAGTGTAACCTCTTCTTCCTATGTAGAGGTCGTGGGAAGGCATCTGGAGTCAAGGGGAAAATACCAAATATTGGAAGAGGATGAAAGAGAAGGTTTCAGACTTCATAAACATAGTTTTTATAATGCAATCCTAACTCTTGGAACCTTTTCTTTGAGGTCGTTACTTCTTCTGCTTATTTTAACTATTTTTATCTTATCCAGAGGAACTCTTTATAATCCATAATAAAATTTCGTCCTTTTGATAATACATTGCGTGAGTACTTTCATACCTATGAGACCGTCGTTGCACCTATGTAATATTCATTTGAAATCTAGACAGTTCGTAAACTCATACATTTGATTGGCTACTTCGTTCTCATCTAAGTAATTTTTTATTTATCACCTATTTTGGGATAACCAATATTTTTTATATATGGCCATTGGTTTTTATTCTTCGTAATGTTTGAGCTATCGACAACAATCCTTCATAAAAACAACATGAAGAGTGTCAAGGTTTTACAAGTCACAGAGTTCAATGTGTAACTTATTTTATATTTACTTTTCTATGAAATCACTAACCTGTTTTATTTGAGTTGGGAGTAAGACTTACCGAAAAACTATAAAAAAAAACAGAAAACACAAACTCGTATATATAGTGGGATTTTGGAAATCGTTTATTGCATACAGTACTTCAAATAATGCTCATTGATAGGGGCGTTGAGGATTTTATCGTCCAAATTCTCTAGCAGAAATAAGTTCTTCCCTTCAAAAGTCGTGACTTTGAATGGTCCATACCAGAGATGATCGAATTTGCCATGCTTTGCCGAATCCTCCCTCCTAGCATCCCATTTCAAAACTAAGTCGGCAGGGAGGAATTCCCTGTCTTTAGCTTTATGATCGAACAAGGATTTCATGTTGTCCTGATATTTCTGAAGCTTTTCATCCACTTCAATTTTGTTTTGTTGAACTTCGATCAGCTGATTTATTCTTCTTGTGATGTGATTTGGTTCTTCTTTCTCATCTTGCCAAAGTTTCATCACAGGTAGGGCCAGATTTATGGGTAGTACTACGTCAGTCCCGTATACCATTTGAAATGGAGAAGTGCCAATCGATTTCTTGGTGCCTATCCGATTTACCCACAAGGCATGTTTCAAATGTACATGCCAAGATTTTTTATTTTCGTTCAACACTTTCTTAATTATGGTAATTAAGCTTTTATTTGATGATTCAGCTAGCCCGTTGCCTTGGGGGTAGTATGTCGTAGAATGACCCAGTATAATATTATATTTTTGAAAAAAGCTGACCATTTTCATAGATTTGAATGCATGGGCATTATTTGTAACTATTTTTCGGGGATAGCCAAATCTAGATAATATGTTTTCTTCCAAGAAGTCTATAACCACTGAATCTGTCGCTTTTCTAGTCGGAATGGATTCTACCCATTTTGTGAAATAGTTTGTAGCAGTCAGGATCCATTTGTGTTGCACGTTGGAGTGTGGATTAATTTCTCCTATAAAATCCAANCCCCCATTGTTGAAATGGGGCTTCCATTTTAACCGAGACCAAAGGTAGTGCTGGGAGTTTCTGCTTGCCTGCAAATAATTGGCAGGAGTTACAGGCTCTGACTTTGGCATTCACATATGCGAATAATTTAGGCCAATAATATGTTGCTCTTAGGATTTTATAAGTTGTTTCTCTCCAGGCATGATGTCCTCCGCATACTCCCTCATGAAATTCATTTATGACCCTTTCGGTCTCCGATTCTACCAGACAAACTAGTAGAAATCCTAGAGGGTCTTTCCAATACAATTGGCTTTCGGAGATACAGTACTTTACAACATGCAATTTATATGTCTTGACCTTAGACGGAGACAAATCGTTTGGGCATTTCAAAGTCATAATATAATATACTATGTCTTTATACCAACCCAAAGCTGCAAACTTCTCTTCGATCCTAGTTGTAGCTATCTGGTCATCGTATTTGTCTACATCTAAATATCCTTCGCACCCTTGTAGTTATTTATTCCAAGCGCTCTGAAATTTGATTCGACTAGTAGCTTTGCCAAACCCTTTCCCTTTACGAGCTTCGTCGGTTTCACCTCTAGATCGAATTCTTGAATTTTAGCAAGCCATCGACCCCTCTTCCTGTCATTGTTAGGCTGAACCAAAATATCTTTTACAGAATTGGTGGGCACATATGCAATTATCTTGGAGTGTAACACGTAGGTTCTGAAAGCCTTTAGTTCCTTCACCATAGCATATGCCTTCTTTTCCATTATGTCATATTTCAATTCCGTGTCTCTGAGGCTTTTACTGAAGAATGATATTGGTTGCTCGAAACCTTCTTTGTTCTTTTGGAGGAGTACTGCTGCAATTGTGTGTTCGGATGCAAATGAGAAAATAAAAAATTCTTTAAGATAATCAGGGCTTGCCAGTACATGCACTTCGCCTATTACTTTCTTAATATGTGAAAACGACGCTTTAGATTTGGCCAACCATTTAACTTCGTTGTTCTTCTTAAGCATATATGTGATCAATTTCACGATTTCAATGAAGTTCGGGATAAATATTCTCAAAAAAAATATTTTTCCTAAAAATGACTGAATTTCTTTTACATTTCTAGGAATATTTATAGTGTTTATAGCTTCGACCCTTTTAGGATCAATTTTAATTCCGTCTCGAGACACAATATGGCCCAAGAGTTTACTTTCTTGCATCGCAAAGTGAGATTTCTTGGGATTTAAAGACAAACCAAATTTACGACATTTCTCGAACGTCTGCTTGAGGTGTATCAGATGATCTTCGTTAGATTTAGAAAAAACGGGTATATCATCAAGATAAATAACAATGAATTTATCTCTTTCACCAACGAAGGCGATGTCCATGGCTCGCTGGAAAGTAGCACTTGCATTCATCAAACCAAATGGAATTTTGTCATACATGAATGTACCCCAGGGGGTAGTGAATGCATTTTTTTCTTTATCATCTTCGTTGACAAAAATCTGATTGTAACCTGAAAACCCGTCGATCATTGACATTCTATTAGCCCCAACCACTTTTTCTAAAACATGATCCATTTTGGGTAGCGGATAATTGTCTTTGAGAGAGTATTTATTTAGATTTCTATAATCTACACATAGTCTGATCTCCCCACTCTTCTTCCTAACCGGGACCAGGTTAGCTACCCATTCAGAGTACCTAAGTGGTACGATTATTTTTTCATCCAAAATCTTTTTATGTTCCTTTTCGACTATGGGCAATAAAATGGGGTTGATTTGCCTGAGTTTCTGTCTAAAAGGTTTAACACATGGCTTTAAAGGTATCTTATGTTCGATCACAGTGGTGTCATAAGTTCTCAGCTCATCATAAGACCATGCAAAAACATCCTTATATCACTCGAGTAAGTCTACATACTTACTTTTCATCTCAGGAGGAAGATACTTTGATATTTTTACTATTCAAGGCTCTTCTTTAGTGCCTATATCGCAATCTTCGACTTCTTCTGGTTGAGGTTGCAAGGTAGATTTTAGAGGTATGTCATTGTGGTCAAATAATCTTTCTAGAGGGATTAGACCTTTAGGGATTTGATTGTTTTTTAGCACTCACATGTGATGATTTGCGATCTTTTCTTGGAACTCTTGTGGGTCCTCTCCTTCTTGCATAATCCAATCCTGGTCGTTCTGGTTTTCCTGGTCAATGTGCGTTTCGGCAAAGTCATCTACCATTTCGAGGAACTTTCTGATCTTCTCATCATCTTCGAACACCTGCCAATGTTGTATATTGTTTGGTATGGAGGGCCTGTGCCTCACCTCTATGTGATACTTTAATTTGAAAGCCATAGGAGGTACAAAATTCGAGGTTGCTTTAGCTAATGAATCAGCCTGTAGATTTTTTGTACGGGGAATGTAATGGACCTTAACCGATGAAAAAAAAAATTCCATCAAATCCCATGCACAGTTTCTATAAGATCTCAATCTTGGGTTTTTATCCTGGTAATGTCGATTTACTTGCTTCACAATTAATTCCGCGTCTCCATAGACTTCCAAGTTTTTTATGTTTAATTTCCTGGCAGCTCCTAATCCCAAGACCAGGGATTCGTACTCGCATACATTATTCATGTAGTCTATGTCCCACTATAGTCTATAAGAGAAACGAACAATAAACTCATCTCCAGGTGCTACAAAGAGTACTCATGCTCCTGCCCCTTCACGTGACGAAGCGCCATCGAAATACATTTTCCAAATTCCAGTACTATATACATTTTCTTTTATCTTTTCAATTTTCTTTTTTGTGAAATCTTCAGCACATTCATTTATATTGTCATCGATAGATAGAATAAAATTCCCTAAATCCTAATCAACAATATAAACAGGGTAGTTATGTGGTTTTAACAAATCACTTACCGTAAATTCCAATCTCGTTTCTCTGTATAAGCGTGTGAATTGTCCTCCGAAGATTGGGATTATGGCGTACGTCATATCCAATTGAAGGGATCCTCCAAACTTAGCACCCCAAGACCTGGATAACAACATACCATACTTTGGGGGTATGTCAGCAACAACTACATCCATCATAACGCTTTTCACAGGAACCTGAGCAAGATTAACGACTAAATCCTTTATCATACCCACACATTTTACTTTTCTCGAATCGAAAGAATATAAGTCTCCATAAGGTTAAGTGATTTCGAGACCCAACCTATCCATAATACCTTTGGGAATTATGTTTTGAGAGGCTCCCGAATCCAACATGTAATTGTGAAGCAGGCTATCGTGTACAATTAGCGTAATATAAAAAGGAGGGACAGTATCTCTGGCACAATCAAGGTTAGGACCAAAGATTATATTAGGTTTATCATCTTCCAAGTTTATAACATCATCTTGACTTTCAGTGTCTGAAAAATTTATCAATTTATCAATTTGTTTCCTGTATGCATGATTCTTTGCTAGTTCGACCAAAGGTATAAGGATTTTGATTTTATTTATCTCATTTTCAAGGATGAAGCTTCATGTAGCCTTTTTGGTTTCAATGATCAAGAGTTCGGTCTCCTTCTTTTCTAATTTAGTTGTGTGCATTGCTTTATTTTCGGCGACTTTTTTTTCTGCTGTCTGTGTTCTCCCAGTTTGGGTCTCAGCTCCCTTTATTTTGGTATTTTGTATTTCAGTTTCATTTCAAGCTGGCTCATAAGATTCGCCTCTAGGTAGGATTTTCTTTGGTTGAGTAGTGGTTATGTTTTTAGCTTTAGATCTAAGATTATACTAATGTTGGAGCTCAGCCATTATAGTATTGAAGATCCCCTAGTAAGCAAAATCTTCTGTATTATTTTTATTGCTATCCTCATCAGACCGATGTTCCATATTTAAAGACCTCTCGTAATATTGTCTAGTCAAATAAGGCTGTTGGCAATCATCGTCGATATTATTCATATCATCTTCTAAATCCTCAAAAACTTGCATGTCATTTCCTCCTATAGAATTTTCATTTTTTAAAGGAGTTTGGACTTTTTTATCTTCGTTTTTAACCTGTCTTTGTTGTATTTGGGGATTAGGGTTTCTTCTGAATTCTCTCCTAGCGAATTGGTCTTCTTTAGATTGATCTAGCTCCATATTTGAAATTTTATTTGATATCTCTTTGATTATCTTTGCCATATCATCCATCTTATCGTCGGTTGACCTCCCACCCCTGAAGGATCCTTCTTGTTCCCTAAATAGTTTAGTCTCTTTGTTTCCTATTTCCATTTTATCTTTTAATTTTCCAGAAGCCATCATGTTTGACTCAATCTCTATAGCATCATATTGCATTCAGGTAAGTTCGACAACCCTCCTTTCTCTAAGTAACAGTGTGAAATCGGGTTCGAAAGCTCCTGCAAAAGTTACCTTAGTTGCAGGCTGGGAGGGTTTTACTTCAACTGGGATCTTGTTATATAATTTATTAAATATTTGAATGAACTCAATTACAGTTTCAGAATTATTCTTTCTTAAGGCTCTGAACTCAGTTAAGTAATATAAGTGATCTTTCCTCTCACCCCATTGTCTAAGAAAAGAGTTTTCTAAATGAACAATTGGAACCCCAACAATTGAACTAGTTATTCCAAGCTGAGTTCTTTAACTGGATTGTTCATGGAATAGTACACCCTCGACTAGATAGACCCCCTTTCCAGCCTCAAAACATCCCTAGCATTCTCCTTCCTCCACGTGTGTCCTTGCAACCGGAAGTCCCTGCAAATGATGGATGGCAAGAGATTGTCAACCCGGATATCTCTCACCATCGTGTCTGGCCCAATATGTCATTGCCTCTTCCACAACCTGTCAATCCTAATGTCCAGATTGCCCGTGTTGATTCACCTATTCAATCTTCCGAAAAATCAAAGGGGGACAATAGTGAAAAAAGAAAAATTGCCTCCCAAAGTGGCAAGTATGGTTTTTAGATTATGTGTTTTTATGATTTTAGTTGATGAAGACAATGTTAGTGGTTTTCAGAATGTTTGGACAACAAGCTTTGTTTTGGTGTTTTGTGGATAATGTCTATAATATGGATATTTATATATTTTTTTGGATATGATATAAATTATTTCTGATATTTAAATATTCAGTTTGGAAGATATTTAAGGGAGCTACAAGGGTGGTGTTGTTCCATAGTTTACACTTAAGGCTTTAAAGTATAAGGTCTAGACATCCAAAGTAAAGAGGGTTTTTTGATATAAATAAAAGGAAAACAATTCTTTAGGACAAGAAGCTATAGCTGATTTCTGAGTTGTCTTTGTCTAGCTTCCAATTGTTCATGGATGCTTATGTCTTGTTCAATATCCGCCCATGAGAGTTCAAGTTCAACCCAGGTGGTGTCGGTTTTTAGGATAATATTAAAAATGGTTAAAGCGATACTAGTATGATCTATGAGGCCGGTTTCAATGTTGGGTTGTCTTGCAATAGGTAGAGTCATGGAGAACAAGAAGTCTGAAAGATTTGTTGTTTTTTAAGTTTACACTTTACTACCGAAATATTAGAGAAAAGTTATTTAAATCAAATCAATAGTATAACAACTCAGAGGTTGTTTCTCACATCTGAGTTAAATTTATAAAAAATTGAATGAATTGAAAGAAAAACATAATGTTGTTAATCAAAGCAAGGCATCAATTTGCTGAAGAATCTTACTTTCTAAGAGAAGAAGAAAGTGAGTGATGTAACCTTCAATGAAGTATAAAATATAGCATCCAATTAACATACAGGTCTTGTATTAACTAACAGTGAATATAGAGGAAAATATGTTGGCATTAGATTACTAAATGAAAAATATCCACAGTAGATGTTGTACTAAATTGTGAATTGCATTCATCAAAGAAAGATATATGAAAGTATGATGGAATATGAAAAAACAAAGAACACATAACTCAAAATAGACGAGATGTAGAATCTTTGTCCTGCATTTGTATTAATTCTCAATAAAGAGAGTCTTCTCCTTTACAATCGGCAAAAAGCAGCCTCTAGTGCATTCTCAAAATATATATTTATACAAGATTTAGGCATTTACGATTCTATCATTCTAAGAAAGTGGATTACACAATGAGAAGGTGCAACGATTTACTTCGTTATCCCTTGTCGTCTCTTATGTTGGCAAGACGTTGGCCTTTCTTTGTCTCCTAGCTCCAACATTTGGCAATATGTGCAACAATATTATTTGCTTCTAGAAGTATTTCCTTTCCCCTGTTTAATACATTCGAGACACCTTTCTACCAATTGGGCTATCGACTTGGAAGGCTCTGTTTGGTCATTCGCTTCAAATATGTAACATTTCCTTTCCAGTTATGGCACTCTTTCCCCTACTTGTATATCTTCCATGATGATAGACAGTAGTTGTAGATTTGGCTCTATTAACCATTTGTCTACCTGAGCAATGTCGACCTGACTTATTTGAGAGAGCTCAACTTGGTCAGTTTCCACATTTTCCTTAATATATAGAAGATGTTTGGCTATGTTGATTTTACCCAACGTTCCAGAGCTACTTTCCTTATCAAGCTCTAAGAAATTTTTATTTATTAAACCGAATATTTCTTCACATGAATCTCTCACCTATTTAGCCATTTTTTTGTTTTCTGCTATGGTGTGCTCCCATGCCTTTAGCAGGATGTTACCTTTGGTTTGCTCTTTAATGGATAATCTGGAAGTGATGACCATTTCCTCTTTCGTCGTTGATACAATAGCCTCTTGAAAAGTAATTCGAGCTACCTTAGCTTCTCTCTCTCTTAAGGTGATTTGGTTTAAAGCTTGATCTATCAACTGAACATGATTCTGGATAGTTTCTACTTTAGTAAGTAGACTCTCCTGAGCTGCTTCTATCCTCCTTCGTATTTCCATGGTGCCATGATATAAAATCTCAAAATTATATCTCCTATCACAGAGGATGAAAACACAAACAATAGTTATCTCACTAAACTGGTTTTGTGAAAACTGGAATGAAATTCAAATAAGGAAATTCTTTCGCTTAGAGTACTCAAGTTTGTGCGGGTCCTTATTGACACAGTGTTTAATTCTTTTAACAGAAATATTTGGAGATAAAGCAAGATCTTATTTTCAATCATTTCTCTAATTCACTTATAAATTCCATAAATGTTTGATATTTCCTGACTTGGGATGATCGTAGAAACATTTAATTCTTTGCCCGTAAGCCTAATAGGTTAAAAGTTGCTTATGATATTAATTAATCCAGTTTAATCCTTTAATTAATAACAATTAGTTCTTAATCCTTTTTCGGTGTTCATAGTCTCGGATGATTTCACTCTCAGTCTTGGTTCATGAATCCCCGATTCGTGATATCGTGGTTTGGTTAATGAACCTAAATCATGCTTAAGTTTTTTAATTAATCGTGATTATTTTATAAATTTTGCGACCTCAGGTATCGAGGTTACGAAGGTGTTGTTTCAAGGTAAAACCGTCGAGTCGCAAAGTCACGAAAATAATTAACTAACATTAATTGTCGTTAGTCCTGTAATTAACCAACTTTACCTTGAGTCTCTTTCGCAACTTTTCACATCGAACATTCGAAGGTCGCTCGAGGCATGACTCCCGAATCGCGAAAGTGTGATGCATTAAAAAGTGATAATCATTACTTATTTTTCGATGATCATGATTAAACTTAACCTAAATTCGTTATTTTGCACGTCGGGGTATTGAGAGATTTGATACACAGAACCGTTAGATCTGTGAAATCCCGAGATCCGAGATTTGAGGTTTATGGCTATCATTTTTATCATTTGAAAAAGTAGGCGGCTTCAACCTATTGGTGACTGAAGTATTTGAAAAAATATGTTTTCCAATAGGTGGTGTGTTAAAATGATTATATGTTTGTCTTATATTTTATGATTTGAAAAGAAGAAATGACGAGAGTCACAAGGGGTCCCACCTACCTAGTTATTATTAATTAAATACCCTTAACTATTATTATTATTTATTTCTTCTAAACTAATTAGTTAAGTCAAACTAACTTAACTAAAGAAAGTAGTTGAACTACTTCAACTTATTTGGAAAGAATAAAATCTTAATGAGAAGGAGAAACAAGGGGAGAATAGAAGGAGAAAGAAAGACTAATGTTTTCTCTTTTGGTTTCATGAGATAGTTTTAGTTTTCATTCATTATTGAATTTATTCAAAGCCTAATTCTCTTTTTGATAGCAGGGTCTTATTGTAAACAACAAGGTTCAAAACTGAACCAAACTCTTTAGACACTTGTCTTAGAGGTGTTGATCCATCCTTGATAGTATATGTATTCTTGGTTGTTTGTGAATTAAGTTTCATAGATGATAAAGGATATTTTGTAGAGTCAAATTGGCAGTAGTTTGTGGCAAGTTGATCCAGATTATAAATTTCAGTTTTACTTTATTGTCAGAGTGTTTTGTATGGTGTTCATCGGGGATCTCTAAAGAAGACTTTGGTCCATGCCCTTGTAGGGGTTTTGTAAAGAGAAAAACACTTTTGATATCTCAAAATGAAATAAATCAGATTGTTATTCTGTCTCATATGTGTGTATTTATGATTTGGTTACTTTTCTCTTTTTGATATCCATGTTTACTTTCTATAATCTACATATATTTCAGAAACTTATGTAAATTTTATTTTATATTGCAACATTCTTTTCATAAATAAATCATCCTAAACCCTTGTAATTAATACTTGTGGATTGGGATAATATTTTTGAGGCTATAAAACCCTGGGTGATATTCCCGACTATCTTGTCCTAGCCGGGCAAGATTCGAAAATGATTGAGTAAGGTAACCCATACCTTTTCCTTAACACTGACCTCTAACATTTATTCAACCATATGCTCAATTTCACTCTTCTAGGCATAAGGGTATCTGTAACGCATGATGTTAGGAGGAACTCTTCCAAGAATTAGGTGAATAACATGATCATGATTTTGACTGGGTGGAAAACCTCTCGGAATATCTTCAAATACTTTGGAATGCTTATCAATGATCCCTTGGAGATCTAAGGGAATATATGGCTTAGATGTTTGAACATGTAGTGAATATAGTTGTACAATTACACCTTGATGCCCCTTTTTTGATAATTTTTTCATTCCATTAGAGCTTATCACCTTACTGGGTTTCCCTGTGATACCCCTTAACTCAATTTCCTTTCCTTCCAATGAAAATTTCATCAAAATTTCTTGAAAACTAAAATCCATTGTTCCCAATGATTGTAACCATTGGACTCCTAGTATGACATCAACACCACCCATGGGTATAACAATCATTGGACTATTCATTACATATTCCCCCATAGTAAGATTGATCTTATGGAACTTTCCTGAGCAATTGATAGTTCCTCCATTTGCAATCAATACTTGAAACTCTAGCACTGGATATATAACGCAATTGAGAGCTTTGGCTAATTTATAGTGAATGAAATTATTAGTACCACCATAATCAATTAGGACTATTACCTTTTTATTTTTGATATATCCTTCGATCTTGAGGGTTTGAGGAGTGTTAATTCCAGCCAATGCATTACATGATATCATGGGAGTCAACTCTTCAGAATAAATCTCTTCTACATTTTCATCTTGATATGGTTCTTGTTCTTGTTTTTGTTCTTCTTCCTCT
>SNQJ01S0052598.1:98378-109156 GCA_010110895.2 Picea sitchensis | reverse complement strand
CCCTTTTTAAACCATCCATCTTAGTATCCATTATTGCCTCCAACTTAGCTTCAGTTGAATCCATCATCCCTTGTAGTTCATCTTTTGTTATTGTATTCTTTTGTAAATCATTTATTTCCATGCGCATTTCTTCACCTTCATCAAGAGTCTAAGTAGGACTATCTGGAGGCTTATTTGGTGTAGAAGTTCCCTTTTTTGGTGGCATGTTGGTCAAGTATCACTTTTAAACCTTGATTTCGAGGTGGTTCTGCTAGACGATCTTTCTTCTATTGTATATCTGATATTTCAGCCCTTCTGGGTATGGAAATTTCGTTTTGTAGTTCTTTGATATGTCTTCTCTACAATGCCATAGGTCTAATCAAAATTGTATGTGCCAAGTGGAATTTATGGTAACTTCCCCACACCTTGTTTATTTTTGTCCCTTCCAGGAGAGTGTACTTGTAAAGAGTGCCAAGAGCACAATATCTGATAGTTTATTCTAAAAATTGCACCAGAAATACTACATATAGTCCACGGTCCAATGCAACTGGTCTCACTTAATTTGGATACTCACTGAAGAATATATCATTGTTTTACCCGGATCACATGTTTGAGACTAGTTAATATGACTAGTCAAATACCCTATCTTACACAAGGTGTATCTACAAAATTAATATGACCCAGAAGATGAAAGTTTTATTACACATACCTTGATAATATCTATGAATATCCTCTAGGTTTCAAGGTCTACAACATTACATAAAATATTTTATAGCGAAAATTATGTGACGAATAAATTCAAGATGATTCCATAACCCTATGTTACACAAGCTATATCTTTGAAAGTATAAGGCCTCAAGGGCATAAATTTGAACCCCACGTACCCTGATATGTATATTAAATATCCTCCAAGGGGTTCCTTTTGAAACATCATATGAAAAAAGTTATAGCAAAAATTCCAAGGTGTATCATATGTAGCAGCGAAACCCCAAGACGTTGAGCTCTGATACCAAATGTTAAGAACCAAATATCAAAATAGCATAAAAAAAACCTCAGAATAAGTACTCATCGGCTTGAAAAAGAAAGAATTTTAGATAATAAGCCTCTTTGAGGGGGTAACCTCCTTATACACCACATAAATTTCCAAATACAAGATGATTCCAAATGAAAAGGTCTCCTTGGTATATATAGGAGATTAGGAGGTACAATTACAACTAATGGACCCAAGCCAACATAAATAAAATAACATTACTAATGTAATATACCCCAATTACGGGGTAATGTGCCACTATTTAGGGCTTAACAAAGGGAGTAAAGGTTTCATCTCAAGAAAAATCTCACTCCTCCTCTTCATCGATGATGTATTATGTTTCGCGCAAGGTACTCAATGGGAAGTAACTACTTTAAAAGAGGTTCTTGATCTTTACTGCAAAGCCACAGGTATGGAAATTAATTTTTATAAATCTTCTCTTATGACCTATGTTCTATCTGAAACCTCTCTTTAGTAGGTTGAGGATCTCCTACCTTTCCCCCAGAAAGATTTAGACTTGGGCTTCAAGTACCTGGGTTTTTTCTTAAAACCAAATGGCTACAGGTTTGTTTATTGGATGTGGCTATGCAAAAAAGTTGAAGCTCATATTTCTCTTTGGGTCAATAGAATGTTGTCACGTGGAGGAGGTTTGATCATGTTGAAGTCGGTCTAGGAAAGCATACATGTCTATTGGACATATATTATTGATGTACCTAGGGGCATATTATCCAAGATCAAGAAATTAAGCTTGCAGTGCTTGTGGTTTGGTTCTCGACTTTTTGGAGGTATCCCACTAGTTAAATGGAGTCGAGTGGAATCCCATAAAATGTTAGGCGGGTGGGGGATAAAAATATATATTCTTGCTCATCCAATCCCTTGTAGCTTGAATTCTATAGAGGCTTACCCGCAACCTTTCCTTCTGGGGCAAGATGATGAAATCTAAGTGCAAGTGGAACATGTCTATTAAAGAATGGTACAGGCTGCCGAAAAATTATTCTAATCGTTCTATAGTCTGAAAAACACTGGTAGACTCATTCCCACTTGTAGGATATTGGACAATCTAGAGGATAGGCAATGGACAAAAATTAATAAAAGAATAGGACCCCTTGTTGGGAATAGATGATTAATTTCATCTCTTGGACTCTACAATTCGATACCTTAATGAGGTCATCATTTGATTCCTAGCAGATGCCAGGGCACAAACTCCTCAAGCCATGGGAAGGACAAGATGGAAGTCAGGGGAGGCTCTAGGGTTGGAAGGTCCTGAAGTCGTTGAGTGGACCCATTATGTTAGAAAATTGGTATCCAATTATATTCGGCTTAAGCAGGACAAGGATGATGTCCTATGCCAGTCCAAGAACCCTGGATCAAGAGAATACACGACTAAACTAGGCCACTCAACCTATATGGAATCTCACTTTAATGGGGGGGAAATGGTGGTGGAGCATCCTATGGAAGATCCATGCACCTTTGAAAATCAAAATCACATTGTGGCTCGCATTAACCAACAATATTTTGACTTGGGAAGTTGGATTAAAGAGGGGTTGGGTTGGTCCTAGCAGATGTGCTCTATTACTCTCATATTTATTTATTGTTCATATACAGTGTGTTAACACATAAGATTGATCATGTAAAGGAGGATTTATGGTTTTCAGAGCCCACATTTAACCATATCTCTAGGTATTATGTCATACCATCAACTAACAGCCTCCTCGGAGTGTGCAAGCTATATTTGAGTTGGCGTTGCGAACTGGCGATGTGAACTAGTTAAGGACGAGGGTTGGAGGTTAGTCAGCTTGCAAGCATCTGAGTGAAAATCTGAAATTACCAGCATCAACCTCATAGCCATCATGTACTCCATGATATTTTTTGTCTTGTTTGGAGGTCAGGAAGGGTTTGGCTACTTGATTTTCCTTCGTCACTGCGAACTGGCTCAGACGCTACAAAATGTGCTACGAAATTTCCTCTAGCAACTTCTTTTACAAATTTGATCATAAATCCAAAACGGTGATGTGGGTTTCTCTGAAATGTTTTGTGGAGGAAGATGATATCCTTGTTGACTTGCTGACCAAATTTCAGCCTAACCCAGTTTGGAATCTAAGAGAAATAATCAAAACACTGTGCACTATGAAATGTGCTGCAAATTCTCTGTTTTGCATAGTTTTTGGATATTCTCTTTGTTGGGAGGTTGCCACCTTTCAAGGAGCATTCGAATGACTTATCATGGATCAGTTATATGTCAAGGGACACCTGCACCTAATTTTTAGCTCCATTAAAGACCTCATGCAATGAGTTGGAAACATTTTATTAATGACTTCCAACAATTTCCTGAAAATTAGCAATTTGTTGGATTTTTGTCTCTTTGACTATTGCCACCTAGCTCCAAGAGATGGGATTCGACCTCCTTAGGATATTTTGATGTTGTTTTCTATTTAAGAGAGGAGGGAGCTCTTGGAGAGGGGTTGGATTCATGATCCAAGAGAGGAGAGAGATGGAGGAGCAATTTAGTTTCTCAATTAGATTTTTTGCCATTAGAGATTCATGAGAGTTGTTTATCAGACTTTGTGTTATTTATTATCATTTTATCTTGTCATCTTGCTTGAATGGAATTGTAGGCATTGAAGATCAATGGTTTTTCATGAGGTAGGAGATTCATGAGCTGCAAATGATTTGTAGTAATTGCCTCCTTTCATGATCTCTCTTCTAGTTATATTTTAAGTCATTTTTGTAGAGAGGATCTTTGCTTGGTGATATTCTTCTTTTTGTTATATTTATTATACCTCCATCCATCAATTATATCCCTTTTGGTCTGGTATGAGCTTGAGTGCCTCTGAGTTGTAGGATGTGTTGACTCCATACCCAATGGAATGACTTTGCAGAGTGTTTGCTACCCTCTTTCTTGCTCTTCCTTCCTGATCCAACCTTTTAAAATTGATTTAATTTTCCAGGTTTGAATGGTTGATGTAAAATACCTTTTAGTGATCATTTTAATGAAATAAATCTTACTCTGGTTTTGATGTATCAGATCTGATGAAATCTTTTTTAATGGAAGTTATCTTTCTTTTTGACATCTTATCTCTCTCACTCTGAATTTTTTACTGTCATTGAAGGATTCAAATGATGTTTTGTAGTTGTATGGCAATGGATGTTTGATTGTTATACTGTTAGAGCTTTATCAAATTTTGTCTACTTGGATTTAAGAAGTTCTTGTATCTGAAGCATTTCTCTTCTTTGTCTACTAGCATAGCCTTAAGCTAGTGGCAGATTCGCTTCATTTCTTACTAAGTCTTCCTCCTATCCATACTAATCCTCAAAACCCTGACCTAAGTTAAACAAGACCTCTTTTGTTGATGCACTTTATCCAGAATTTCCTGTGTTTTGACATTGTTGAACTGAGTTTTATCCATTTGACACCACATTTTAAGACTTATCTCTTAAGCCTATTTGATGGGTACTGATCTTGCACTTTAGCAGTCAAAGTGTAACTTTCAGTGCTAACGTTTTTGGCATCGTTGTCGTGGATGAAGTTGAAGATCTTCTCTGGGTTGTACAACAAGATTACATCCAATTCTTGATGGTGAACAAGGATTGGAGACATAAAACACTGCATCTTTCACCTGGAAATTCCATTCCATGAAGAACCAAGATGTCAAAGGCTATGGAGGCCATCTTGGAAAGGAGATTTTCTCCTCTAAACTTTTCAGTCATCTCTGGTTTTCCAAATCCAGTGCATCATCTATCAAAATGAGGATATTTACTGCCTGTCTTCAGAGAAGAAAATGATTATGATCCTGCTCGACATCTCATTAATTTTCATCAATGCATGGAGCAATTGAACTTGCATCAGGAGGATGTCTTAATGAAAATGGTTATGTTCTCCCTTAAGGATGATGCCAGAGACTGGTACTTTTCTCTTCATGTTGCACGCATATCCACCTTGAGAGAATTCCATGTTGCTTTCAATTTGCACTGTAAAAGGTATTACTCCTCTGAGTTTCTTTTTCATGATTGTTGTGAGGAATATGAGAAAAGTGTTCAAGTTTCATTAAGTTTCTCTCCTGACTATGAGGTTGAAGAAGACCCCTCTCTTTCTTTTCCTAGTTCTCATGACTTGAAGGGAGATTTTATTTGTTTTTCTTATGAGGAAGAGACAGTGGATGATTTTTTACTTGAAGCATATATCTTTGATAGCCTTTCTTCTGATGAAGTCACTATCTCAAATATTGAACAAGAGCAACAGATTGTTCTTATAGTACATGCAGAAATGATTAGCAGTCATCCCATAGGTGGTTTTGAATATGAGGAACAATCATTCAACCAACAAATGCCTTTGCCTTTCATTCAATCAAATGTGCTTGTAGAGGACATCAAACGACCTGTGGGAAACTTTGAAGCAGAGAAGGTAACCTTTTATCAGTTTAGTATGCCTTGGTAGCAGTTTCATGACCCTGTCAATGAGTACATGGAGTTGCAGTTTTCAAATGCTTTGAAGCCTGCAAATTTTATCATTTTGTCAGCATTTGGAGGTTATATTGGTGATCCTAAGAATGTATTTAGTCAGTTGTCACACTTTTATTTCTTCTTATGGATCATTTGTAGTGAAGAGGATAATTATGTTACCAAACAGTTTGAGTGGCTATGGTGGAAGTTTGTTTTCACCTAAGCAAATTGTAAAAGTCAATTAGAGTAGGGTCATGTATATAAATAAGATCGTATTCAAGAATTTTGGTTTTTAGTTTGATTTAATCATTTTAATAAGACTCCACCAGCCCAATAGATAAGGCATTGGAACTGCATGATTCTTGGAGCCTCACGGGGAGGTCTCCATCCCCTGTGGAGCCAGATATTAACACATAAGATTGATCATGTAAAGGAGGATTTATGGTTTTCAGAGCCTACATTTAACCATATCTCCAAGTATTATGGCATACCATCAACTAACAGCCTCCTCAGAGTGTGAAATCCATATTTGAGTTGGCGTTGCAAACTGGCACTGCGAACTAGTTAAGGAATAGGGATGGAGGTTAGGCAGCTTGCAGGCATCTTAGTGCAAATATGAAATTACCAGCGTCAACCTCATAGCCATCATGTACTCCATGATATTTTTTGTCTTGTTTGGAGGTCAGGAAGGGTTTGGCTACTTGATTTTCCTTTGGCGTTGTGAATTGAGACAGGCGCTACAGAATTTCCTGTAGCAGCTGCTTTTACAGATTTGATCATAAATCCAAAACGGTGATGTGGGTTTCTCTGAAATGTTTTGTGGAGGAATATGATATCCTTGTTGACTTGCTAAACAAATTTTAGCTTGAGCCAGTTGGCATTTGAGAGAAACAATTAAAACACCAATGCACTATGAAATGTGTTGTAAATTATTTGTTTTGCATAGTTGTTGGATATTCGCCTTGTTGGGAGGTTTCCACTTGTCGAGGAGGGTTCGAATGACTTCTCATGGATCAATTAGATGTCAAGGGACACATGCACCTAATTTTTATCTCCATTAAAGACCTCATGCAGTGAGTTGGAAACATTTTATTAATGACTTCCAAAAATTTCCTGAAAATTAGCAGTTTGTTGGATTTTTGTCTCTTTGACTATTTCCACCTAGCTCTAAGGCCTAGAATCCAATAAAAGAGATGGGATTCAACCTCCTTAGGATATTTTGATGTTATTTTATATTTAAGAGAGGAGGGAGCTCTTGGAGAGGGTTTGGATTCATGATCCAAGAGAGGAGAGAGCCGGAGGAGCAGTTTAGTTGCTCAATTGTAAGCCTGAGGGCATGTTGTAATTAGAATTTCTACCATTAGAGATTCATGAGAGTTGTTTATCAGACTTTGTGTTCTTTATTATCATTTTATCTTGTCATCTTGCTTGAATGGAATTGCAGGCATTGAATATCAATGGTTGTTCATGAGGCAGGAGATTCATGAGATGCAAATGATTTGTAGTAATTGCCTCCTTTCATGATCTTTGTTCTAGTTATCTTTTAAGTCATTTTTGCAGAGAGGATCTTTGCTTGGTGATATTATTCTTTTTGTTATCTTTCTTATACCTCCATCCATCAATTATATCCCTTTTGGTCTAGTATGAGCTTGAGTGCCTCTGAGTTGTAGGATGTGTTGACTACATGCCCAATGGAATGGATTTGCAGATTGTTTGCTACCCTCTTTCTTTCTCTTCCTTGTTGATCCAACCTTTTAAAATTGATTTAATTTTTCAGGTTCGAATGGTTGATGTAAAATACCTTTTAGTGATCATTTTAATGAAACAGAGCTTACTCTGGTTTTGATGTATCAGATCTGATGAAATCTTGTCTAATGGAAGTTTTTTTTTTTCCATCTTATCTCTCTTACTCTGAATTTTTTATTGTCATTGAAGGATTCAAATGATGTTTTGTAGCTGTATGAAAATGGATGTTTGATTTTTATATTGTTATAGATTTATCAGAGTTTGTCTGCCTGGATTTAAGAAGTTGTTGTATCTGAAGCATTTCTCTTCTTTGTCTACTAGCATAGCCTAAAGCTAGTGGTATATTCACTTCATTTTCTTACTAAGTCTTCCTCCTATCCATACTAATCCTCAAAATCCTGACCTAAGTTAAACAAGACCTCTTTTTCTAATGCAATTTATCCATAATTTCCTGCATTTTGACATTGTTGAACTGAATTTTATCCATTTGACACCACATTTTAAGACTTATCTCATAAACCTATTTGATGGGTATTGAGCTTGCACTTTAGCAGTCAAAGTGTAACTTTTAGTGCTAACATTCTAGGTGGCATTGTCAGGGATGAAGTTGAATATCTTCCCTGGGTTGTACGACAATATTACAACCAGTTCTTGATGGTGAACAAGGATTGGAGATAGAAAAGACTGCATCTTTCACCTAGCGATTCTACTCCATGAAGAACCAAGATGTCAAAGGCTATGGAGGTTATCTTGGAAAGGAGATTTTCTCCTTTAAACTTTTCAGTCATCTCTGGTTTTCCAAATCCATTTCCTTATCTATAAGAATGGGGAGATTCACTGCCTGTCTTCGAAGAAGAAAATGATGATGATCCTGCTCAACATCTCATTTATTTTCATCAATGCATGGAGTAGTTGAACTTGCATCAGGAGGATGTCTTAATGAAAATGTTTATGTTCTCCCTGAAGGATGATGCTAGAGATTGGTACTTTTCTCTTCCCGTTGCATGCATATCCACCTTGAGAGAATTACATGATGCTTTCAATTTTCACTGTAAAAGGTATTACTCCTCTGAGTTTCTTTTTCATGATTTTTGTGAGGAATATGAGAAAAGTGTTCAAGTTGCATTAAGTTGTTCTCCTGACTATGAGGTTGAGGAAGACCCCTCTCTTTCTTTTCCTATTTCTCATGACTTGAAGGCAGATTTTATTTGTTGTTCTTATGAGGAAGAGACAGTGGATGATTTTGTCCTTGAAGCGGATATCTTTGACAACCTTGCTTCTGATGAAGTTACTATCTCAAATATTGAACAAGAGCAACAAACTATTCTTACAGTACATGCATAAATGTATAGAAGTCATCCCACAGGTGGTTCTGAAGATGAGGAGCAACCATTCAACCAACAAATGCCTTTGTACGTCATTCAATCACATGTGCTTATAGAGGACATCAAACATTGTGGGAAGCTTTGAAGCAGAGAAGGTAACGTTTTATCAATTTAGTATGCCTTGCAAGCAGTTTCATGACCCTGTCAATGAATACATGGAGTTGCACTTTTCAAATGCTTTGGAGCCTGCAAATTTTATGACACAACCTGCTTTTTCCAAACATTCTTCTAATTTATCAATGTATATGCCAAAAAGGGTAGGGGACAAGGGACAACCTTGTTTNGAATACATGGAGTTGCACTTTTCAAATGCTTTGGAGCCTGCAAATTTTATGACACAACCTGCTTTTTCCAAACATTCTTCTAATTTATCAATGTATATGCCAAAAAGGGTAGGGGACAAGGGACAACCTTGTTTGACTCCGATATTGCAATTAATCTCTTTTGACCAGCCCTCGATGTTTTTAAACTTAGCAATAACATTCTCATACATCCTTATTGCAACAACCCTCAACTTGAGAGGCACTTTTTTCTCTTCCAACCTATTCCAAAGGTTTTTCCTAGGAACCATGTCAAAAGATTTCCTAAAGTCAACAAAACAACAAAAAATATTGGTTTTAGTATTGCGGAACTCCTCTGCAATGATCCTAAAGGTAACAAGATGGTCCATAGTTGAATTATATCTCCTAAACCCGGCCTGGCCTTTAGCTCTTTTACCGTGACTTTCTAGCCAAATGCTAATCTTCTTTTCCAAAATGATTCCATAAAGCTTGACTAAAATCGGGCTAATCATCCCCGGATGGGGTGTTAGTGCAAGCCAAATGGTGCAAAGAGGAAGTGCGGGTAGTCCAACAAGGCAGGGAGCCATGTGATGAGCTCGTGCCAACGACCGCCGCCTCGACCCTGCATTAACTCGACTTCACGTCGCTGCAACACCATTAATTCTAGTGCGCCCGACCCCCATTACGAACTTCTCTATGGCTTTTTCGTCTGCATTTGCTTCTCATCCTCGCTCTCGTACCGAATCCCACATCCCTCCGCTGCCCTGGCCTGGTTTAGAATAGATTTTCATGGTGCTCACAACCCCTGGCCTTCTCTAGGCTCTCTGCATTTTCCTGGAGCACTTAGTCATTCTGCCTTCAAACGAAAGAAATTATGCCGCGTCAAAGAGGACGGCCGCGAAGAGGCTATCCATGGCATCCTCCTCGGCCCCACGCCTCTGTTTCTCCCCCTAGTTCACCCTCCACGATCTCCTCACCGCCTCTGCAGTCCGAGCTAGCACCTCTCGCCTCCTCCACCTCCCTTGCCTCCCGGTTTGAATGCTTAGCCATTATTGATAGCTCGCCAAGCTTTTCTTCGCGTTACCTTGCCATCCCACTGAACTCCATAACCATCGATCCTTCCCTTGCACCGGTAGCTGGCTCCTCAAGGCCTCCCATGGGGGTGCCAGCTCCTGTTCGAAGTGCCCGAAACAACGAGTATGCGTCTACCGACTCCATCCATGACTCCATCCATGAAAGTTTAACCATTCTTTATGGTCCGGTCTTCGAAATCCGTCAGGGAATGGAGGACCTCCAATTCCGACTGCAGATTATGGATGGTAAGACCTCGACCCTCCTTCAGATTTTATCTACCTTCCAAGATGCTTTCCCCTTCAATCTAGTAGGTGCAGCTTCAGCAGAGGAACCCCATGCAGAGAGCGATGACAGAAATGCTCAGACACAACGTTCAGCAGATGTCGTTGTGGAGAAGGTCAAGCATGAGGACACAGAAGCGGCGACAGCTATAGGCCATCATGTGTACAGTCCGCCTGGAGACGCCTTGCTAGTTACCAACAGGGACGAGAGCAACGTGGACGCTAATATGCATTTGGAAAGAAAAGGGACACCCGTTGAGGAGGAGCCTTGGTACGCGGCCATTCTTGCCACCTGGCCAGGTTACTCGCCAAGTGTATGACCCCACAGGGGTTATTTTCTTTTTAATAGTTTCCTCTTTTAGCTGCAACTTAGTCAGCTTAGTTCTGTTCTATAAGACTGTTAGACTATCCAATGCTAGACTTACCCGGTTGGCTGAACTGGTTTCCCCACTATCGGGGAAGTTCAGTAACTACAGTACGATTGTTATCAAGTTTTTGTACCTCTGGACTGGTTTTTTGAAGGTCTTTTATATATAAAACCTCTTACTTACAAAAAAAAAAA